>VSMD01071152.1:0-98981 GCA_008750895.1 Mirza zaza
CACCACCACCATCACTATCATCACCACCATCACCATGATCACCACCACCAACACCATCACCACCATCATCTTTCCTATTAGGTTACAGGTAGGGGATTATGTAAACCCAGTTAAGGGCAGGTGGCTAAATGACAAAGCCTACTGGAAGAACAGAAGAGGATTTGCCAGGTTACTTGCTTGCTATGTGATCTTGTGCATTGATTTGCTATCTCTGAGCCTCAGTTTCCCTACCTTTACGAGGGGAATTTTATTCCCTAACTTCTCTACTTTTCAATGTTGTTTTGAGAGTAAAATAATTTGAAATATTTGAAAGTGTTATGTAAATTTTAAAGTGCTGAGCAAATGTTATGCATTATTATCACCATGCGAAGTCCATTCCCAGTAGCGCCCCCTCCTCGGCCCCCCTTCCAGCATCCACACATTTGCCAGGTCTTGGGAGGGCTGCAGTTCCAGGAACCAACCCCAGGAGCTGGAAGATTGATTCCACCTTTGACTGGAATGCAAACAATATGCAAATGAACATGCAAATTCCCTGTGCTCCTTTGGGAGATCCCAGCCTGGTCCTCCAGGGTGGGCTGCCCTGCCTCTGGCTTGGAGTGTGGTGAGGGCTGGGCTAGGGGAGTCAGAGGAGGAAGGAAAAGGCTTTGAAACATCAATACCTGATTAAAATCTCAACAGGCCTGCGCTCCTGCTCTGTCTCTGTTTTGCAAATCGTCCATGTGTCCCCACTTCATCTAGCTGTCCCAGGGTGCAGTCCCTGGACTCAGTCTCCACCAGTGGGAACTCTGGCTTCGAGGAGAGATGCAAGAGGTCTCACGGTCAGTCCCTGGCCTCAGTGTGTCAACAATAGGGTGATGTGGGGACACTGAGGCAAGGGGTACCCTCACTCCAGGAAAAGGAAGGCTTCCTTGGGGATGGGCAGGGTCTCTGGACAAAGCAGGAGGGATGCCTAGCTGGTGGACCAGACATGCCTGGTAAGAGGGAGGGGCTTGGGCTTCATGGCCACCGAGGCTCTGAAGCCCTGGAGGGCATGCTCACACCCGCCCTTACAAAAGACTGAACCCACAGGGAGCCAGAGGCCAAGCATAGGCAAGTGACCAGCTCAAAGCCACCGTCCCAGCTCTCAGGCAATCCCTCAGGCAGAGGTGGTCCTGTGGTGGGCGGGCTGAGCTTTGGGGGCTCATCTGCAGAGTGATAGACTAGAGGACCCTCTGGGGCTGAGCTGGGGGGACCAAGAGCCCCTTTGTGCCTCACCTGTTCTATCCCGCAGGGTGGGGCAAGTTCTGGTTTGTGCTTCCCTCTCAGGAGGGGACACAGGTGAGGGTCCAGGCCCAGGCCTTTCCTGCTGGGGCTGGCACAGGAGTCAGGAAGCTAAAGCGGCCTCCACATCACCTGTGCCCCAAGTGGAGCTTCTGCTCACTGTGGTGACAACCCTGGCTAGCTGGATAAGCCCAGCCTCTGCCTGTGGGCAGGGGTCCCATACCTGCTGGGTGGCTGGGAATGACCACCATGCCTTGGAAACCCCCAACACTCAGTCTGGGTGAGGAAGTCACCTGTGATGGAATCTGAGTCAAATCTCACGTTTTTCCTTTTTTTTTTTTAATTTTGATCTGCACATGGCAGAGCTGGCTGCATGGGGCGGCCTGCAGAGCCTTGTTCTAACCTGACCTCAGGCCTGCTCCCCACTTCCGGGCTTCTGTGTAGTTGGCGCGGCCAGGCTGCTGTCATAAACAGCTCCAGGTATGTGACGGCTCACCCTCAGAGATGTTTTCTGTTGCTCTTCAGGGCCCGTGTTCCAGGGTGGTGGGGTGGTCTCCGTCCCACAGTGAACGGGACCCAGGCTGCTCCATGTGGGACCCCACCAGCTCCTAGGCAGCAGGAGGAGAGCACCAAGCAGGTTTGGGGGTTTCTGAGGGCCCCACACTCCATCAGCTGGTGCACAGTCTCTCGGGGCGAGCTCACACCTCCACTCTGATGCCTCCTCAACTCCTGCCTTTTGGCTGGTCCCACCGCTCCCAGCCCAAGTGGTCTGTAGGGCTGTGGATGTGACTGTCACCCTCCATGCTTCAAACCTATGGGGGCTCCCAGGCCCAGGGTGAAGCCCACATTCCCCAGCCTGGCCCCACACCCGCTGCAAGGCAGCCTGCACCCAACTCCTCCCCTGCCTGGGCCCTCCTGCAGCAGTCACCACTACTCACACCTGAAAAAACTGTATTGCTGTGTCCGTGGAGTTTGTGCATCAGGAATTCCGACAGGCCTCGGGGGACAGCTTGTCTCTGGGGCCTCAGCTGGGGCTAGGGACAGAAGCCAGCCCCCACGGCCTCTCCACATGGTCTGGGCTTCCTCACAACATGGCTAGCTCAGGGCAGTGCTTTCTTTTTAATAGATTAGTTTTTAGAGCATTTTTAGGCTTACAGAAAAATTGATCTGGAAGTGGAATTCCCACACACTCTCTCCCTCTCCCCACCCACAGTTTCCTCCGTTATTACATCTTGTGTTATTCTGGCTCATTTGTCACAATTGACAAGCCAATAATATGCTACAATTAACCACAGTCCATAGTTTACATGAGGGTTCACTCTTGGTATCGTGTGTTCCATGGATTCTGACAAGTGTACATGACATGTATCCACCTTTATGCATCAGTCATTTCACTGCCCTAAAAGTCCTCTGTGCCCTGCCAATCCCTCCCTCCTCCCTGCCACCATTGGCATCTCTTTACTGCCTCCATCGTTTTGCCTTTTCTAGAATGTCATATAGTGGGAACCTACAGTAAGCAGCCAGTTTAGATTGGCTCCTTTCACTTAACATGCATTTAAGGTGCCTCCATGTCTTCTCACGGTTTGGGAGCTCATTTCTTACAGTGCTGAATAAAATCCACTGTCTGCATGTTCCACAGTTGACTCATCCACTCATTTAGTGATAGCAGGGAGTGTGGCTGCTGGGTCATAAGGCAAGAGTGAGTTTGGTTTTGTAAGAAACCTGCAAAGTGACTGTACCATTTTGCATTCCCACCAGCAGTGAGTGAGAGTTCCCATTGCTCCACGTCCTTGCCAGCATTTGGTGTTGTCAATATTCTAGATTTTGGTCATTTGAACACTTGGGTAGTGACATTTCATTGTTGCTTTAATTTGCATTTCCCTATGACATCTTTCCACGTGCTTGTTCAGATACATCTGTACAAGGCATCTTCTTTGGTAAGATGTCTGTTTAAGTCTTTTGCCCACTTTTAAACTGGGTTGTTTTCTTATTGTTGAGTTTTTAAGAGTTCTTTGCCTATTTTGCTAGCAATCTTTTAACAGATATCTTTTCCAAATATTTTCTCCCAGTCTATGGCCTGTCTTTTCATTCTCTTGACATTGTCTTTTTCAGAGAAGTCTTTAATTTTAATGGAGTCATATTTTTACCTGGCAGCTTGGGGCCCCCAAAGTGAGTATTCTAGCATCGAGGTGGGAGTGACAGGACCTGGGTCATGCAGCGTCATCTCCACTGATCAGTACAGTCCCGAGTTCGCCCAAATGCAAGGGGAGGGGATCCAGACCTGGCCCCTCGGTGGAGTAGTGTCGGAATCAGGGGAGGTATCATTGAAGTTATTTTTGTAAACCCACTTCACGACATTTCCAGCTGCTCAAACCCCTGACAGCTCCTGTCCTTCCACCAAGCCTCTTCCTGTCCCCAGCCTCCTGGCATGGGGTGGTCTGTGGGCCTCTCCACTGGCCATTGCCCCTTGCACCTGGCTGGTGCTACCATCTGGGATGAATCATGACTGGTCTGAGCCAGAGAAGCACCCTGTCCCCTTCCCCATGATCAGTCAGCCTGGAGCATGTGACCCACTTCTGACCAAGCAGATGCGAGAGGAACAGTCCTGGTGCAGGCCGGCCTTGTTTTCTGTACTAGTTTCCATGTAACAAAGTGCCATGAGCTGGGTGGCTTAAACAAAAGAAATTCATTGTCCCACCACTCTGGAGTCTAGAAGTCCAAGATCAAGGTGCCTGCAGGGTTGGTTCCTTCTGGAGGCCCTGGGGAAGACTGCCCCACGTCTCTCTCCTGCCTTCTGGTGCTTGCTGGCAATCTTTGGTGGTCCTTGGCTTCCAGTGACCTGTCAATCTCTACCTCCATCTTCACACAGTCTTCTCCTCGGGTGTCTGTCTGTCTCTTCACATAGCATTCTTTTTACAAAGACATTGGTCATATTGCAGTGGGGGCCCACCCTTCTCCAATGTGACCCCATGTCAACCTAACTATTTCCAAACAAGGTTATATTCTTAGGTATGGGGGTTAGGACTTCAACATATACATTTTTGAGGAATACGATTCAACCCATAACCTCACCTCTGATAAGGGTCCCCGCACCTGCCCCTGAGCTGGCCCGGTGCTCTCCCCAGCTCCACCCCTGAGAAGGAAGATGTGTGCAAGCAGAACCCCTTTGCCTGCTTTCTTCTCTTTCTGCCCTAGAGGTGGTCATGGCAAGATGTGGTGGGAAGGGTTGGGGTTGGGGCTGGGCAGCCAGCCTGAGGACAAAATGAAGCATGGTGAGGACAGTGGGAGGATGGAACATCCTGTGTCCCCATCATGCAAATGACCTGTTTCTCTCAAGACCTCCTCCCCTGCATTTCCTGCTAAGAAAGCATTCCAGGTATTTGAGTTTAGGCCCCTCATCCCTGACATTCAAGAGAGGGAAGAGGTATGCCCTGGTCTCATGGGGTCATGGGAACTTGGGCTCAAGTCCAGGTTTCTTCACTCTCGGGGCTTGCATTTTCAGGGAGGTCACCTCATTGCTCCAAGTTCCGGCTTCCTCTGCAATGGAAGGTCATCTCTCCCTCTAGACTTCCAGGCTCTGTGCCCCACACATGTGTTAGCTATTGGTGCATCACACCCTTGGAAGGTTGGTGCAGGGGAACTGCATCCCCCTGGGACTGTGTGCCTGGGGGGCAGGCGAACCCCTCTGTGGCAGATGGAGAGGTAGGGGGAGGGGTGGGTGCAGAGTTCAAGGTCTGGCTCCAGCACTTAACAGCTGAGTACCCTTGGGCAAGCCACTTTCCCAGCCTAGCCTCAGTTTCCCCATCTATAACAGGGACAGATGACAGCCCCTATGGGGGT
Source organism: Mirza zaza (assembly GCA_008750895.1). Classification (NCBI taxonomy): domain Eukaryota; kingdom Metazoa; phylum Chordata; class Mammalia; order Primates; family Cheirogaleidae; genus Mirza; species Mirza zaza. The sequence goes on from VSMD01071152.1 coordinate 5,101, forward strand.
GTTATCTCCATACAGTGGGGCACATCCATGTCCGCATTATTAGTGCACTGAGGGGTCCCCAAAGAGGACCAGAGCTGCAAAGCTGAGGTCCTGCTGGCATAGGACAGACATCACCCAGCTAGCAGGGGTGGAGGACTGCCTTGGAGGCTCAGGGCATGAGGGGAGGGGCTCAGTCATTTAAGCCAAGCCCAGTCCCCTATTTCCCCCAGGTGGCCCTCAGGTTTCAGAGCTATGAGGACCCCTATACCCCACCCCCAGAATGTTGCCCCATTAACCCCACAATGGGTCTCAGACCTTCTTTTGAGAAGCCCTAGAGTAGAAGTCATGTGTCTACTGCCCTCAAGGGTCTGTCTGTCTGTGCACCTACCACGCAGCTGGCCTCTGTCCTGGGTGTCAGACCAGCCACGCCACCTTCACTGATGACAGTGAAGGCCCCTAGTGGGACACTGGGGCTTGGACATCAGGGCCTGACAACTGGGGAGGAAACATGCAGATACCCAGGTGGCGTCCCTCTTCTGCAAATGCCTGGGGTCTCTGCTAAACATGGCAGAGGATGTGTATGGGGGGTGCACACCTGTGTTGGGGGTGCTGGGCAGGGCAGCTAAAGTTGGGCAGAATATGGCTCATGCCGGAGAGGGGCCAACTCACTGTCCCTGGTACTTGGAGCCCGCTGTGTGCTGGGTGCGAGCAGGTGAGGAGTCTGCAGAGCCAGCAAGGCCACCTTGGGCCTCCACTCCTGTTGGCTCCAGTCTTTCTGGTTGTGGTGACATTCCCTGTGGTGTTTGCGAAATTCTGAGTCTCCCTCAACTGAGAGCTCCCAGAGCTGGCTTGGCATTCCCCATTCCCGGGGGCTCGCTAAGCCCAGACAGGGGCCGTGAGAGGAAGATAAGACAGTTGTCCAAACAGGCCCTGAAGTCCACAAAGTCTCTGCTTTGGGAACAAAGATGCTGGGGGGTGGGGTAGAAGATTGCCTGGTGTGGGCAGGATGCCAGGCCCAAAGAGGGGCTTGATAAATACTGGTTAGATGACTGCAATGGATGCCCATTCTCAGGGTGTGACCAGGCTGTGACAGGGCTCAGGGCTCAGTCTATGGTTGTGGATCAGAGATCAGTATGTGCCCACAGTTAGGGCTCAGTACATGCTCAGGAACCAGGGCTTGGTCTGTGATGAGGAATCAGGCTCAATATGTGATCAGGGCTAGGGCTCAGATGGCGACAAGGTGTCAGAACGAGAACCAGGGTCAGTGCTGAGGACTGGGAAGAGTGCTCTGTAGCGTGGCACAGGTCCCGGTCTGGGGTTGTGTGGGCAACGTTCTGCCCTGTCCGTCCTGAAGACTCCCTGCAGAGAACAAGTTCACAGCTTTGGGCCCTGCTCTGGTCAGACCGAAAGCCCTGGTGCTGGCTCTGGCCCTGGCTGTGCGACCCTGGGCGAGTTCTTACAGCTCTGGGATGGGACCGCCCCTGCCACCTCCGGCAGCTGCCACGAGGGCAGGGGACTCAGGGAATGGAGCAAGTTCAGCTGCACAACCACGAGGACAGGCCCAGAGAACGTGCATCCGGTTTGACCATTTGCAGGGGTCTCCCAGGCCCTGAAGGACGCCCCACCCTGGAAGCCCCATAGTCACAGCACTGACTGGCTGGTGCCACCTCCCCCTCCCTGACCTGCGGTCTCCTCCACCCGGCCCCCCTGGGGTGTTAGGAAAACCCGAGATGGCACCTGGTTCTCACAAGCAGAGTTGTGAGAATAAGTGATTGAAATAGCCTGAAAGTCCCCCTCCCTGCCTCCTCCTCTCCTGGGGAGGCCAGGGCAGGCAAGGAGGGAGCCCGAGGAGTGGGCAGGCCCTCCGGTTACATAAGCTCGTCCTCAGGAGAAGGCCAAGGACTCCGAGTCAGCCCCACAGCCAGGAGAAAACCTGGCACCCTCAGCTCCATGGCCGGGTCCCAGCCTGGTGGCCCTTTGTGTGGGGGACTAGGCCTCACAGACGTCACCAGTGGCCATGAGGACTGGCTGAGAGAAATGCTTCAAAGCACTTAGTCCTCAGCTCCCCCAAGACAAGTGCTGAGGAAATGCACTTTCCCTCCTCTTCCTCCTTGGCAGCCTGCTCTGGGGCTGGGCTCCAGGGCCCTGCTGTGTGGCCCAGGCCAGCGCCTCTCTGAGCCATTCTGGGAGAGTGCTGGGAGATATCCCCTGCCAGCCCCAACCTGGGCAGCTGTGGCCACAGGAGGGGCTTGGCAGAGTCCAAAGTGGGACTGGCTACTCCCCGAATCCTAGCCCTTCCACTCCCGGCTCCCTTGCCCCTTCCCTCTGCTCCCTCCATCCTGTAGGGGCCCAGCCGTGGGGGCAAGCCTGGCTCCCAGGTGCCCATTCCTCAGGTGTCTCTGAGAGAAGCATATGCCCTGCCTGGCATCACCCAAGTGACCCCTCAATCCTTGATGGGAAGTGGTTGCCCCAGGATTGCGGCAGGCAGGCTGGCTCCTCCAGGGCCTATTCAAGAGGAGGTGGGAATGACCAGGACAGAACACCTGGGCTGAGGGCAGGTAGGGACTCACCTAAGGGGTGAGGCTGGAGCAGCATGGAATCTAGGGGCATCTCTGTCTCCCTGCCCTGCAGCAGGGAGCATGGCTAGCCCAGGCCTTCCTGCAGGGTGTGGGTACTGGTGGGTGGGCACACAGGGCTGGAGCATGGGTACGATGCGGAGTGGTCATAGGTCCTAGGGAGACCGCAGTCCTGGGGCACTGCAGGTGTGGGGGTGGCAGGAGGGGATGGGGTGTGGGCTACCAAGCCTCCATCTGCAGCACACCTGCTGAGCCAGAGGGGCTGGAAAAGGGGGTCCTGTCTGGTGTGCTGGGCTGAGCTGGGCAGGCAGGAGAGGCAGCAGGGGGCTGTGAGCCAGCACGGCCAGGAAGTGTAGCAGGAGACCTGCAGGTACGTGGGTGCTCCCAGTCCAGGCCAGGCCCGCCAGTTTGCTCCTGTCATCCTGACCATGGCCACATAGGTAAGTACTGGCTACTGTCTCCATTTTACAGGTAAAGCAGGTAACGCACAGAGGGGTGAGTAACTTGCCTGAGGTCACATAGCTAAAAAATGGAGGTCCCAGGACATAACCCAGCCCATCTGGCTGTGGCAACTATAGCGTCCCACCCTAAGGTAGCCCCACTCTTGCCTGGGGCCCCGCCCCACTCTCTTGCCTGGGGCCCCTCTGTGGGGATGGGAGGGTGCTGGGCTTACCTGCTCACCTGCCCGGCCTGGAGCCACAGCATGTGCACTCGCCCCCTCTTCCTGGGAGCCCCACCATGAAGGGGGAGCCTCAGGACTTGGGTGGACGCCAGACTCTGGCTGGGATGACCATCCAAAGCAGTGCTCTCCAATACAGTAGCCACGAACCACACGTGGCTATTTAAATTTAAATGAATTTAAAGTCAGTAAAGTTAAAAATTCAGTTCCCCAGGGTGTGAGCCACATTTCAAGCATTCAGCAGCCACGGTGGCTTTGTTGGACAGTACAGACATGGGACATTGCCAGCATTTCAAGAGGTTCCCTAGACAGAGGCTTCTAGAGACTGATTCTGGACCCAGCTGCCTGGGCCTTGGGGTCAGGCCTTCTCTGTCTTATGCCACCCGAGGCCAGGGGTGGGAAGCCTGGGGGAGAAGAGAGGAGAAGCAAGGAGGGAAGAGAGAACAGGGACAGGCGTGGTGGGGGGAATGTTGGCCTCCCGGGGTCCTCTCCGACTTCCTGAAGGCCTGGGGTGGGGGTGGCTGGGCTCACTTCCTTGTAACTCCTATCCTCCGACTCTGGACCTGGCCTGGGATGGCGGGAGAGCAGACCATGCCTGAGTAACCTCCACATGTACAGACTGGTCCTGGGCTGGCACAGGTGCTGGTCGCAGAAGGACTGCGGAACTTCACAGACTGAAGCTGACTGCATCTTCCCAGGACACCATGTGCTTGTCTTTGTCACCTTTAACCCTGGGCCAGCCTTGGGATGCAGAGTGCTTGTGGAGAGGCTGGCTGCATTGCTGTCCTCCTCTGCGCCCAGGCAGGAGCAGGGGCCTCTGGGCAGAGGGACCAGGGAGCGGCCTGAAATGTTTGACTCTGCTAATGGGTGTACTGAGACAGAGGTGACTGCAACATGCCTGGGACACAGAAAGGAGCCATGCCTGACAATAAGAAGACCAAGGCAGGCTTCCTGGAGGAGGAGGCCAGATAAGCCTTACCCTTTAGAACCTTGTTAATGGGATCCTCTGCCCTCAGCATCACTTTCTCAGACAGTCTCCCCAATTTTCCTGTCCTTCCCTGACATTTTTACAACATGAGGGGGCCTTTGGGCTGCACTGAGTGTGGGAGGGGGTTAGGTGTGCACCAGGACAAAGCTGGCAGAGGGTAGGGCCTCGGGCACCCGCCTGAGTGGTGGCATGGCCGGAGCTCTGTGTGTCCTGACTGGGAGGCTAATTGTGGCATGTTGCATCCACAATTAATTATCCTGCATGTGCATCAGCTAATTACTCACTGTGCTCAGCCCCCACCACACACAGGGGCCCTTCAGCCTCTGGCTTGCAGAGTTCACCAGTGGCTGAAACCCTGCCTTCCTCCCACCCGCCCCCATGTGACCTCAGTCCCAGGGAGGGTTGGCTCAGCCCTGCGGGGTCCCTGAAGGCAGGGTGGGGAGCTCAGGATAAGAGTCAGGGAGCTTGGTTCTTGCTTGCCCTGGTGCCCCATGTGACCTCCCTGAGGACAGGACAGTCCTATGTGGAAAGTGACTGGAAACAGATAGGTCTTGGAGGCATGCTTCCCGATGCCCCACCCTCGGGGCTTCCTGGCCCTGCCTCCTCCTCTGTTCCCTGTCCCTCAAGGATGCCTTAGAGTCTCCGTGTAGCCTGGGGACAAAGGTCTGGACGTGTAAAACTGCCGTGGGGTCAGGCCTCATGTGCGACCAGGGTCAGTGGTCAATGAGTTTGACTTCAGGAGGGGTGTCACAACTGAGTTTAAGGCTGTGGTCAGGGCTGATTTACAGACCCTGAGTCCAGCGGGACAGGGCCAGCGATTCCAGCCTCCAGATGCTGAATCCAACCTGGCTTCCTTGGGGATGTGGCCAAGCCCCCAGAAAGAAACTGATTTGAGTGTGAGGTGTGCAGTGGTGAAGGTCAGGGTTTGGACACGTGTTGGGGGAGGGGAGTGTGGGATGTAACCTGGGGGCAAATCTCATGAAAATCAGCCATTGGTTTAGTCGTCTAGAATACTGGAGTGTCTGGGCTGGAAGAAGCCTTCAAAATCATTAGGTCTAGATACGCATGTACCAACAGGGAAACTGAGGCTGCAGTAGGGTGAGTATGACTATTTGGGGGTGGACAGCTGGGAATCAGTCCATGTGGGCTGCCAGTGAAAGGAATTCCCTACACGGATCTTCAGAGGCTGAGCTCACCCTTCCCCTCCACTCTTCCTCCGGAGGTGGAGCTACCTTGGTCCCAGATCAGGAGCTGGGGTGGGGGGCGATTTTCTAAAGTGGCAGGTTGGGAGAGAAATGGGGAGCTCCGGGCAGGGGGGAGGCGATCGGGGGAAGGCACAGCCCTGTCTGAGAGGGGAGACTTCTCCACGCTGGATGACCAAGTGGGAGGGGCCCCACCTTGCCCTGAGACCCCCAGGCCCAATCCCAAAGTGGAGGAGGTGCTCTGCAGGCAGAGAGGGTTGAAATCCCACTCCGAGCTGCTGCTGCCTCTTGGACTAATGTCAGAGGCCCCCTGGTGGCCACGGATGCCAATGCAGCGAGGAGACCAGAACAAGGGCAGCGGCAACCAGGTCCCTGCAGAGAGGGCTGGGCAGGCGTGGCTGGGGGTCTTCAGAGGTGGCCAGGGGGCACCACCTCCTTTTTGTCTACAATACTTCCCAAGACTTGAGGATGAAGGCCTTTTCCTGGGAAGAAGGAGGTATGGTGCTGCCCACGAGGCTGGAGGGAAACGGGGACCTCCCCCGCCCTTTCCTGACTGCCTCATGGTCTGGGCCTCTGTGGCCCTTTTCACCAATTCCTCAGGACACCCCTAGAAGTTGAGGCCACAGGCTGGCCTTTCAGGGGGACTGCTTTGGGCACAGCTGTCTGGTGAGCTGTGCATAGTGCCTGGGTGCCTGGTTGACTGGAGTTCCCCTGTCCCAGCACCTGGCAGAGTGGTAGGAGGGAGGTGGCATTGGTCGGGGGCCAGGGCAGGACAGTGTCAGTGTTGGGTGGGTGTTGGCATTCAGCCTGAGAGTGTGACAGTGACTGGGAATTAATGATGGTGGTGACAGGGGTGGCTCCCTAATGGGGACTCTGGCTGGGTATGCTGAGAGAAGCAGACAGACAGACCAGATGTCAGGCTTGGGCAGCAACGGCACCAGTGGCCTGCTAAGATGGCAAGTGTGCAAAGCATTGGACATAAGTTCAGAGAGGGTCCCACATTCAGAGTGGACCGAAAGTGGTGAAACAGCAGCAAGGGCTTGCTGCAGGAACTTCCTGGTGGAGATGGACCCTGAGGTAGCTCCATTAAGGTCATTCCTCCAAGACTCTGGTTTCACTCTAGACAGCCCCCTCTGGGCACCTGGAGACCAGGCAGCCACAGGGGCCTATCTCCACCAGCTGGTGGAGAACAAAATCCAAATGAGGGACTGGGATGACTCCAATGTCACCAAGTCAAAGGAGAATGGATGGTGGGAGGACATGCCAGGGGACAGCTGCGCAGGGTCAACGCCAGGCTAGACCTCCCTTTCAAGCCCATCTCCTTTGGCTCCCTCCCCAAGACCCTTCCCTCTGCATCTGGCAGAACAGGAGTCCTCCTGAGGAAGGACTGGATGAAACACCCTGGGCCCACTCTGGGTTCAGAGTGGTTCTCTCACCCCCACGTCTGATCCCCTTGGATGGGCCTGGAGTATGGCCTCTGTCTCCCACCCGCCAACCCCCTCCCACCCGCCAACCCCCTCCCACCCACTCCTCCACACATCATCCTTCCAACTGCGCCCCCATCCATGCTGTCCTGCACTTGTAGGCCACCCATCCCTTACCCAGCCACCCTGGCCAGCCTCACTCACCTGTCTCCTCCATCCACCCACCCTGTCCACCTTCCCACCCCCACCCTTCCATCCATTCCCCCTCCTTTCTCCAGTCATCTGTCCATCCATCCAGCCCTTCCTTCCCCCTTGCCTGTCACCTCCGTCTACGTCCACGTCCACCTCCCGCACCCATCCTTCCTTGTCCCTTCCACCCCCGCACCTGCATTGCCTGTGCACTTCCCTCCACTCAGCCGTCTGTCCCTCCATCATCCATCACCCCTCCATCCAGCTGGCAGCCCCTCCCCTGCTCCTGGGAGAGGCAGGGAGCAGAGCCCCAACTCCTGGCTTTCCTGACGCATGGGGCAGGAGCTGGGCTTTCCCAGGTGTGCGAGCGTGTGCGCGTTTTATCCGCGCCCCCTTATAGCGCTCCCCGCCCCCCGCTAGCGCTCCCCCTCTAATGTGTGATCTGGAAGCTCTGTAAAGCCTGATGTAATCCGTAATGCAGTCTCTGGCTCCCGATTCGGGATCCAGTTTCAGAGAGCGAGAGATTGGGGAGCGCCGGCAGCCGGGTGGGGGGAAGCAGCTCTCGCCTCTCTCCTCCTCCTTCTCATCGTCCTCGGCCTCCTCCTCCTCCTCCCTGCGCCGCCCCGCCCCCGGCTCGGCTCGGCTCGCCCCCCCCTCAGGAAGGGGAAAAAAGGCGAGAAGAGCGGGGCAGGCGAGAGGAGCAGAGCGGCGGCGGCGGCCGGAGAGGGAGCGGCGGGCGCAGGCGGCGGCGGCGGGCGCGGCGTTGGCGTCGGCCCCGGCGGAGCGAGCGCGGAGCCGGCGAGCCGGGAGCACAGGCGGCTGCGCCGCGTCCTGGCCCGGCGCGGGCCCGCGCGCCCCGCACCGCCCGCAGCGCGGGCATCAGGACCCTCTGGGCGCCCGGGGGGCTCCAGCACGCTGGGGGAGGGGAGGGGGCCTGAGCGCGCCCTCGGGTGCGCTCCAGGGGGCGTCCCAGCAAGGCCCGGAGCCGGCCGGGGGCGGAGGCGGCAGGAAGAGCCCCCCCTTCGGTCGGGCGCCCGACTCGGCCGCCGGCGACGCGGGGCGCTCCCGGGGATTTGCAACTCGCCGGATCAAGTCCTCGCTGGCGGGGCCGCCGCTGTTGGGGAAGGTAAGGAAGGCTTCGGCCGGGGAGGGGGGTGGGGGGGCGGCTGGGGGTGCGACGGGAGGGGGCTCGGCGAGGTTGGGAGGGGATCGGGGGAGGGGCGGGCGCCCGGACTTCCTAACTTCGCCGTTTGGGGCTTCTTCGCAGCTCCGAGGTTTGCGCTCGGAGCTCGGAGCTCGGGAGTTTGGACTCCCCCCACCCCCGCCAGCCCCCTGCCTCCTCCAGCAGTGGCGACAGGATCTGGCAGGTCCCTTAGAGCCCGCATTGGGCAGGCTGAGGAGGGGGCCACCCTGGACGTAGGAGAGGCTCTGCGCTGTTCACCTCCCCCCCAGTCCACACACACACACACACACAGCCTGGCAGGCTGGCACCCCCTCCCCATCGCATGCACAGACTCAGAGCAGGCTGGGGAGGGCGTTCCCGTTGTACCCCCAACACACACAGATGCTGGCCGGGGTCTAAGGGAACCCCTCATCCGCCCCCTACAGCCACACATAGCCCCGGACAGGCTCGGGAGAGATACTCCGAGTATGTCCCCTCTTCTAATGACATCCACAGCCCCCTACAGACATTGTAGGGGCCTGAGACATCCCTCCCCCCACGCACACGGCGGGGGCCGGCATCAGAATCCCCCAGACTCCTTCTCTAAGCCCTCACCTATAGACCGGGCATTGGCAATGGAGACTCCTTGGAGAGGCCCTTTCCCCCCCAGTTTGGGTGGAGGGCTATTTTAGCGCCCCCCTCCAGCATACATTCAAACGCCCTCGCTTCTCCCTTCCTTGTCTACCTTTCTACTCGGTCGGATAGGCCGCGCGGATAAGCCGCTCTGAACTTTGGGTCGGCCCTGTGCCCTCTCCGCGTGAAGCATGGGGGCCGGGTGTCCGGCACTCCCGGGTCCGCGTCCCCGGTGAGCAGAGGCCGCCGGCCCTCCGCTGCCTGCCGCCGCGCCGTGCTCGTTGGAGCCGCGGGAGCCTGCCTGGAGGAAGGAGCATGGCCCCCGCCCCCTCCTGGGAAGGCTGGGGGTTCTGGACCCCTCCAGGAACCCTTTCTGCTGGTCCCGCGGCCCCCTGGGCAGGGCTGAGCGTGCCTCCGGCCTCGGGAGGGGGCGGCGGAGCTGAGAACCACCGCGTAGCTAGGCGGCTGAGAGGGCTTGTCGGAGGCTGCGGTTCCCAGCCCGGGTCCCTCCGCCTAGCCGCGGTGGCTCCTGCTTGGTCACTCCCAGGCAGCCCCAGCTAGCGCCCAGCCTGGCACCTCAGACCCAGGCCCGCTGGGCACCTTAACCTTTCCACTCTTATTTTGGGCTTCCAAGTTTCTTGGAGCGCAAGAACCTCGGCTGGGACCTGAAGAACCCTAACCCCCCCCGCCCTCAGCACCCTTCCTCTCCTCGAGCTCCCCATCATTCCCCCAGGGCTGGGGCGCAAATTCCTCAGCCGCAGCTCCCTAATAGTTGAAAGGCAGGAAGGCATGTGGGTGGGCAAGGGGGTGCACCCCCACCCCAGAGAAGCTGCTGGGCGCATGTGGTGGGGAGGGGGCTGGGAAGTCTGCGCTCCGGCCCCACCCTTGGAATCCAAGGAGACCCTCAGTGCCCTCCCCGACAAACACGAACACACGCCCCCTCCGAAGGAGCGCCTCCGCGGGGGAAAAGCTGTGGCCGCGCGAGCGGAGGCGTGGGGGAACGGGAGGCCAGGGTCCCTTTTCATATCTAGGAGGTAGTATACCGTGTTTGAGGTCTGGAGAGGCTACTATAACGTCTCCCAGAACCCTCAAGCGTTCCATTCTTCGGCGACCCCCGCAGCTGAGGAGGCAAAGAGGGAGGCCGAGGGAGGGGGAAGCCTCTCCCTCCTGGACCCACGGGTGGCAGGGAAACTCTGCGCCCCGCACGCCGGGGTGCCGCCGGGTCCGGCTTTGAGAATCCCAGCAAGGTCAAGCAGGCGAAGGGGAGAGCGGGGGTTCCTGAGCGCGCCCCCGCCCGCGCAGAGTCGGGACCTTGGAAGCGGGTGTGGGCAGCCGGCAGAGTCAGCTCCAGCGCGCCCGCCGCGGGCGCCCTGTCCCCGGAGGCGGACGTTGCGCGCGTTCGGGGATCCCGGAGCGCCCCGCGCCCTCCCTCTCGGCTTGCTCGCTGCTCCTGGGCGCTGTTTTCAGACTTGTTGCGCCTCGATCTTGGGGATGTAAGGCTGGCCCGGGAGCCCTGAGCCCAGGCTGGTGGGGGCCGAGCCCCGAGGCCTGGGATGCGCCAGATCGGCGCGCGGCTCCGCGGGCGGGCGCTGCGCGGGGGGCGCGAGCGAGGACTTTGCCGCCTCCGATCCTGGGGAAGGGCGCTTGTTCCCGCCTTGGTCCTGCGCGGGGGCGGAGAGAGGGCGATTCGTAGCCCTCTGCATCACGCCACACTCATCCCAATCCCAGGCCAGGGAGGGGACGCAGTCAAGTTGTGGAGCCCTCCAAGTCCCTTCCCGTGCCCCAGGCTCCGGCCCCCTCGGTCCTCCGTGGCCGCGTCTGTGAAATGGGACGCAGGTTCTGCTCTCGGAGCCTTTACAGCCCCAACCCTTCGCGCTCGTCCCGAGATCCAATATGCAGGGTCCGCAGCGTGCTGAGTCTGCGGTGCCGGCGGGCCGGGTCCGGAAGCAGCTCCCGGCCTGCGGCCACACAGCCTCGGGGCCCGGCAGGAGCGGGGTCCCTGGCTGGGCCGAGCAAGCGCCCCAGGCCCAGACAGCCTCCTGAAGCACCCTCGCTCCCCTGGACCGCCGACCTAGCCCGGCCGTGCCTCCTGAGCGGGCCTTGGGGCCCCGGAGCCCATCCCCTGGGGATAACCGGGAGCTCCAGGCCCGGGCGGCCGGCGCGGGGCTGCAGTAGCGGAGGGCGGAGGGCCGGGCGCGCTGCCCCGGACGGCCGAGAGAGGGCGCCCGTGCCGCGCCCGCGCCGGCCCTGCCCGCCCCTTCCGTCTCCTCCGCGGCCGGCCCGCGGCTCCGGCCCCATCTTGGGTAACCCGTGCCGCCGCGGCGCCGTCTCGTTCGCCCGTGCGCTCCTGCCGCCAGGGCGGGTGACGCGCCTCGCGTCTTAACCCGAGCCTCACCACTCTCCTGGCCCCCGTCCACCGCACGCTGTGCACGGGTGTGAGAGAGCGTGTTTGTCTGCATGTGTACATGTGTGCCACGCGTGCACGTGCGTGTCCATCCGGCAGGCTGTGGGCACGTGTGTACAGGCATGCAGACTTCCACATGTGTGCGCGTGGCGAGGCGCGGGTGTCGTGTGAGTGTGGCCGTGGTGCAGGATTTAGTCAAGCCACCTTGTGCCGTCAGCGTCGGCGGGTAGCTCCTCTGTCTGCCTGTGTTCACCCTGGGGGAAAGCTCTAACCTCACCTCCCAAAGCCCCTGAACCTGGAGGATCTGTTACTCCCTCCATGCTTGCCAGCCCACCTCTCCCACTGTCCCCAGGAACTCTCCGGCCTCCCTGGCTGCAGCTGCGCCACTGGGCAGAGCTGTGATTTCTGGGTAGACACACACAGGGCCCGGGATCCCCTGTATGCAGCCCATGTACACATAGATGAAATGGCACTCACTAAACGTGTGGGTGCCCATGTGTACTGACGCACACTGGGAGACAGCAGTGGGCAAGGAGGAGGGTCTGGTCCCTGTCCAACCCCCTCTCAAGTGCTAAGGCTAGGGGGAGGACAGATCCAGAGCAAGATGGCAGCCTGTGAGCCCCGAGGGGCTCCCCCAGGAGGCTTCCAAAGGAAGCAATAGCTGAACTGTGTTCCGCAAAAGGGATGGGTAGGTAGGTGGTGAAGGCAGAAGGTCTGGGTAAAGGGAATATGCATGCAAAGGCCCTGGGGCAGTGCAGGTGTGAGGAATAGACAGGAGTTGGGAGGAGGGTCCATGGGCTTTCATAGGGGGCAGGGCCACACCTCAGAGTCCTGGGGCCTGGACCTGTGTCCTGGGTGCTGAGTGCCATGCAAGAGCCACTGGAGGGTTTTAAACAGGGTTGATGACTCAGCTTGGTGGGCACGCCAAAGAGATGGTGGGTGCACCTTTGGGCAGCTGGGTCACACATCAGCGTGCAGCATACACAGTGCACAGATGCACAGTGCAAGCACATGTGACTCACAAAGCAAAGTAGCACTTGGAACATGGTATGCCACTACCCTGATACCTTTGCCCAGGTGTGGGCTCATGAGGACACATGCCAGCACAAACATGGAGTGAGCTGCACACACAGGTGCACACAGCGCCCCCTCTTGTGCGCGTGTCCACACATGCATAGGTGCATGCTCTGGGGACACAGCATTGATGCTCGCATCCCGGGACATGGTGTGTGCTCACTCCCAGCATATCCGGGCTGGAAGGGCCCAGGGAAGAGCCCTCACATACCCACCGCCAGGCATCGCACCACTGCGGGCGGAGGGCAGGACCCAGAGGGGTGCAGGTCCCTGTGCTCTGCCGTGAGCTCCTGTGACCTTCACCTGCATCTCAGTTTCCTCACCTGTGCAGCTCAGGTGAGGCTTTGCCCTCAGGAGACAGCACCTGCCGTGCTGAGGAGGCCTGGCCCAGTGTGCCAACTCCTGTCTACATCCCCTCTCTTCTTTTTTCATATTAACCCATTTTCATTGAGAAAGTAACAAAATATGATCCCTGCCAGAGGACCCTTTCCCACTGAAGATCCTGGTCCTCCCAAGCTGGGTCACCCCTGCTATGGGTTCCTGTTACCCTTCCAGAATGTTCTGTGTGTGTTTATGCTGTAAATGGTTTAGATAGGGAAGTGCCCCATGTATACTGTGGGGCACTGATGGGCTGGGGACCAGGCCTGTGGAAAGGTGTTTGTCCTGGACCTGGGCTTCTCTCACCTGGAGGGCCCTGTGTGGGCCTCTGCCCCTCTGCCTGCCTTCCCTGCATGGCTGTTTTCACAAACACAAACCTGCACCCTCGCACACCCTTCCTCCTCCCAGTCATCAACCGGCAGCAGCATTCTCATTTGTCAGCCCCAGCCATCACCCCACCCCTACTGCCCCCTCTGCAGGGTCCATTCCCCTGGCCCTCACCTCGGGCTCCTATGCCCTTCCCAGGCTCCCACCTTGGTCCTACTGCCAGTGGAGTCTGACCTGCGTGTCCCTCTCCAGGACTCAGTCCGGGGGTGTATGGCTGCCATCCCTGCAGCGTCCTTCTAAACCCCAGTGCACAGCAGATCCCCTGTGGCCCCCATGGCCCCAACTATGCCATCTGGTCCAGTGCAGCCAGAGGTCAGAGCCTCAGTGGCAGGGCCTCGGGGGAGATGCAGATTACTAGGAGCTCGGAGGATGGGGTGGAGGAGAGATGAGACTCAGGCCGATGGTGGGAAGGCACGAAGCCTTCTGTTCCCAGGCTGTGCCCCCCTCACACTTAGCTGGGAGCCAGTTTTGGGGATGCCGACTCCTGGCTGAAACAGAAGTGGGAGAGAGGCAGAACTTAGGTGCCTTGGGAGCACAGCAAGGTGTGCAGAGGTGGACGGAGCCCATGTCACCGATTCTGGCAAACCTGAATGAGTGTGGAGAGAGCCCCACAAAGCCCCAGTCCCCACAACCACCCTGCCTCCACTGTGCTGTGCCCCTGCATTCTCCAGCCTCAGAGAGCCTGTCCCCATGTGGGGCTCAGATCTCATTGCAGCAGGCCCAGACACATGCATAGCCCCACCCTCGCCGCGAGTGTGGTCTGCGCGCACTCGCAGCCACTGACAACTCACTCATGTACTGCACTGCACACTCTGTGTGCACACTCAGGCTCACATGCCACACGCACAACCCTTCCATGCATGCACACTCACACACTGATAACTCACAAGAGGAACGTACACACACGCTGCATGTGCACACACTTGCACACTCACGCCACATAAGCACACACCACTTGTGCACACCCATGCTTGTAACTCAGAGATGGAACATACATGCACTGCATGTCTCCACATTCTCTCACATACTCTCTACTTGCACACCTACCCCCTGCATAATCATGGGCCCATTCGTCCTCTGTGTGCACATGTGCATACAGATGTACAATGTTCACACACAGCCACACACACCTCCTGGAGCCCTTGGTGCCTGGCCTGCCCCACCCACAGGGCACATCCCCTCTCCTGCAGTCTTGCTCCTTCTGAAAGCTCAGGCCTGGCCTTGTGGCTCTTCTCCCATGTTCACACACACCCCTGCCCACCCGCCTGCACACCTGGTGTCTGGAGGCCCAGGGTGGGGATTGCTCCCAGTGTGCAGCCTCCCCTTGGGGAGCCTCAGTTTCTCATCTCAGTGTGGGTTTGGAATGCCTGCCCTGCCTCCTTGGGTTGATGGTCAGTCCTGTTGCAGTGGCTGGCAAGGGCAGGGCAGGTGCTGGGGGAAGCCAGGAACCAGAATACCTGCCACAATGGGCGTCCAGGCTAAGCATCAGTCTCCCACTCTGATCCCATCCACTGCTGCTGGGATCTCTGCCATCTCCAGTGATGGGGAGCTCACCACCTACCCAGGCAGCCCTGCCCTTGGGACAAGCTCCTGTATGATGCAGCCATCCTCACTGGCCTCAGACCTTCCCTGGGATGTCCCTGGGACCTCAGCACAGCAGGTGGGGGAGGGCAGACAAAGCAGGGGATGCTTGAGCACAGGGAGTGTCTGTAGGGCCTGCAGGTGGCTTGGGGTGACGGGCCCTAGGCCAGGGATGGTGCAGGGCCCATCTCTTCCTCTAGAGTCATCTGGGGACATTGCTCAGCCTCTCTGGGCCTCAGTTTCCATGTCTGTGAAGTGTAGGTGATGATCGCTTTGCCCTCTGGGTGGGGGCATGGGATGAAGGTCTGTATACCCGGGCGGAGCACAGGCCAGGCCCCTTCTGCCCTGGCCCCATCAGTGGACCCTCCAGGAGCTGCCTTTCTCTCTCCCTCGTTCTGGCCAGATTCCTTGAGTGGCCCCTGTGCCCAGGCAGGCAGGTGGACAGAGGAAGAAGGTGCCCTTGGGGGCCCGTCCGTAGGGGGCCAGCCCTGCCATGTGCTGACTCCTGAGTCTGCCCCCCTGCTGTGGGTGGAAAGTGACCAGGCCTCGTGGAGGACAGCCCAGCTACCCTGCAGGTGTGCGCACAGGGCCTGGTCAGCACAGGTTACCAGTGGGCAGATGGTGACAATGGATCAGGGAGGCAGGCTCTCCTGGCGCCCCCTCCTCAGCTTGGCCTTTCCTCAACTCCCTGGTCCCCTCCTCAGGGCTCTGAGCCCCTGAGACATGCAAACAGGCTGTCCGGGCCTGTCTTGTGTCAGAGGCCCCGACAGGGCCCCACAGGTGGGTGGTGGTGCTGCCTCTGCTTCCGGTGATCAGGCTGCCCAAATGGTCTCAGCCTGGGGGCCCCCTAGGGGTGTGGGAGCACCCTAAGCTGGGAGGGCCGGCCACCCGCCTCCCAGCCCCCTGGGCAGTCAGTGCTGAGGGTGTCCTCCCCCCTCCCCCAGCGCAGCCTTTTCTCAGGACACACAGGCGGGCACTGTTCAGAGGGCCGGCAGGACAACAGAGTGCCTTTTGTGGCTGGTGTCTGGGGATGCCATTGGCAGCCTGGGGTGGGTGGGGAGGGGACACAGGAGGCCTGGGCCTGAGGTCGGGTCTGTGGGTGTGGACTGGGTCTGCGGCAGCAGGGGTGGCTGCTGAGCCTTGTGGAGGTGCCCTGTGGCCTAATGAGCAGGGCCTCGGACAGCACCCCCGCAGGCGGACAGTGGGAGCCAAGTTGCAGGGTGACCGGAACCCAGGGCTGGGGGCTGGCTGGAGTGTTCAGTTTGCACAGTGTGAACAGGTGCCTGAGAGGTGGCCAGAGGTGGATGTGATGCCCTCAAAGAGGGGGTGCTGCGTTGGAGTCACGATCTCCTGCCTCCCGCAAATGCTGTGAGGTTGACTGAAGGGTCGACCCCTACCATGCCAGGCCTGTCCTGGCCTGTGGTCAGTGCTCGGTGAACCCCAGGCTCACGGGTATTTCCTCCTGGCAGTGACCCCTGCTCCTCATCCCCTGCCAGGCATGGTTGGCCCCTGCTACCCAGCCCCTCTGGGTCCCCCTTTCCAGCCATGGTGGCCTCCACCCTTTCACCGTGCCCAGAGACCTACAGCAGTCCCCACCCTACCCTGAAGCCACCCTGTAGCCAGCCTCTTCTACAGCAGAAGGGATGGAGGCTAGACACCAGGAAGAACTGCCTGGCAACCAGTTTGACCCTGAATAAAGTGACAGAAGTGGTGGGGGCCTAGATGAGGGGCTTTGCCACTAATTGGTCACCGTCTTTGGGAACATGAGGGGCAGCAGGTTATGGGGAAAATCCAGTACCAGATAAGGGCCAGTGGGGGTCGAGACAGGTGCTGGCTCCCTACAAGAGGGCCGATGCCGTCTTGTAGCTGAATTGTGGACAGTTCATGAGAGGCTGAGCAGTGACCACACTGGACCTCCTCAGCACCAGGGACCAGAGCCCATGAGCTTTTCTAGCCCATTGCCTGTGGCCCAGTGGTCTGCAGCTTTCTGTCCCCTCTGTGGAGGACTGGGATGGCGTGGGTTCAGGATTCAGCCAGGCCTGGGCTGGCTGAGGATGAGCCACGCCAGGTCTCCACCTTCAGGGTCCTTGACACATGAACATCCCTTTTGGGGTGAGGCTGCCAAGTTGCTGCCAGGGAAGCCAAGCACTTGTCAGAGAAGCACACCATGGATTTTAAGTGCTGGGACTCAGAGTCTGTCTAGTATAACCCTCCAGGGGGCCCCTGGCACCCTCTTGGCCGAAGCGGCCTGAGTGCCCGCTGTGGCTGAGGGACAGAGTGTGAGCCAGCCCAGGCATCCTGGGCAGAAGGTGCCACTGTGCTGGGTGGAGCCAGCATTTGCCTCAGGCCTGTTCCTCTTTCCCTGAGGCTGCTGACCCTTGGGGATTGCTGAATGCACCTTCCCAGGTCCCATCTCTGGCCCAGGGCTCTCCCTGTGCCGTGTGACCTTGGATAAGCATGCTACACATCTGTGTGCATGTGCCCACACATGGACACTCATGTGCACACACGCACCTGCACTGTGCACACACGCACCTGCACTGTGCACACACACACATGTATGTGCAGACACCACACAGGTTGGCATTTCTCTCTCCTCCATCTCAGCCAGGGCCAGAGGGACCCTGGATGGAGATCAGCTCGGGCCAATCCCCACTCACCCTCAGGACGCCTCCCCTGTATGCCCACCCTGTTTCGGCTTGACTGTCAGCTCAGCCTGGCATGGGGATACTGAAACCAGAGGAGGTGGTCCCAGGTCCCTAGACCTGCCCAGTTCTGGACCTGTCTGGGTGTGAGACAGCTCCGAGTGGCCGGTGGGAGAGGGCCAGGTAGGAGGAATTGAAGGAGACCTTGGCTGGCTGCAGGACTGGCAGGTCTGCTGGGGGTGGGGCAGAGGGTGGATATGGCAGGTGGGGGCCAGTGCCCTGCTGGCAAGTGAGGAGCTGTCCACACTGACGGCCAGGGCCTCCTGCCCATCTCTGTGCTGTGACCCAGCCAGAAAAGGCAGGACCCGGCTGGTTCTGTGGTTCTCAAACTACAGTCAGCTGGGACGGCCTTTGGCCAACAGAGCCTGTCCCAAATACCAGGGCTGGAGCAGTTGAGTCTAAGTATTGTAGGAGATGTCAGGATGCCAGGGAGTGGCCTGAGCCCTGCTGCTCCCTCCCCACTCCCTGGTGGCCCTTGCAGGGGCCCCTGTGGAACCCCAGAGAACACAGGCATTGGCTGGTGGGCCTGGGCCCAGGTGCCCAGTACTAGGTCTGAGGCCCCACTATGGCATGGCTGCTCTGTGTACCTCAGTGTGCTTATCCATAAAATGGATCCATAACAAGGTACACCTGGGATGGCTGCCACGAAGACAAAGTGTCTGGCACAGGATTGTGCTCAACACATGTCCTGTCTCGCTCCTCAAGCCTGAGATGGACTCTTCGGTCTTGTCACTGAGCTGGGGCCTACGCAGTACACGTGGTGTTGTGGACATCCTCCTCCTCCTGGCACTGCACAGCCAGGCTTTTGGGGCTGAATGTCTATTTTAGGCCATACCTGTTTTCCAGATCAGATGACGGAGGCCCTAGAGGACCTTGTCCTGGCCGCAGACCCGGGGCAGCCGGTGTTTCTGCATCCCAGCTCCCTGTGCCTGCTCCTGGCATTCCAGGCCTTCAGAGCCAGCCCTGTTCTGGGAGGGCTGTGGGGTGGAGCTGCCAGGGGCCGTGATGAGGAGGGGAGATCTGGGAGGAAGAGGACCCAGAGGTGGACCCTGGCATCTCAGGCTGTGCAGGTCCCTCTGGGAGAACGGTGGTGGATTTGGGGGTGCCACTGACTCAGAGTCAGGTTTACAGGATTGCCTGGGGCCTCCTTGGCACTATGAGCAGGGGATAGGCAGAGTGAGGCCAGTGCCCCATGGTCGGAGGTGGGACTAGAGTTTCTGCTGGGCTTTGTGACATTGGCCTGAGGCTACAGCTGATTCCTCGGACTCTGGGGCATTAGGAGAGAGGCTGCCTGGTCGGGACTAGGGGAGAGGGCCCTGAAGCTGGGGTTGGTCTGGGCTAAGGTGAGGCTCTGAGTTCAAGCTGTTGTGACCAGGTAAACACACCACCACCTCTGCAGCAAGGCGAGGCTGGGCGGAGGCCTTGCGGGTCCAGGACTGGTTGCAAACCCCTGGCTGTGGCTTCTCATGATCAATAAGATGGGATGGGTGGCCAAGGCAGGCAGGACCTTCGATGCCCATGTCCATGGCCACCCCTGAGCATTTCCAGGGGTGGGGCTGGAGGAGGGGCTTCTGGGAAGCTGGGGCCACAGGCAGCGTCATCCCAGGTCTGCCCCAGAGCACGAGGATGAGAAGCTTGAATTGTAGGTTTGTGCTTCTTTAGAAAATTCCGTTCTTGGGAGGCCCAGAGGTTTGCCACTAAGGGAGACCGCAGAGGGCTGGGTTTGGCCACATCTGCACCTGGGGGAGTCCAGAAGCCCCGGCCTCCATGCTTCCCCTGCCGGGGTGACTTCCCACGCCTCTCTGGCTAAACTCCCCCCAGTGCAGCTCTTACCTTCTTGCTGAGAGCAGTGAGACTCTCACCCCCACTTTACAGATGAGGAAACTGAGGCTCTGTGGCAGGGGACTTGCCTGAGGACACACTGCCATAAGAGGCCCAGCCCAAGCCAGCTTCCGGTGTCCCGGCTCCCCACAGCTCAGAGCCTTGGCCCAGGCTGGGGCCAGGCCCGGAGGCTACCCAAGCCCAGCTCCCTGCTCTGCCTACAAGGCCCGTGCAGGAAGGATGCCAGGAGGGGACTGCAGAGCAGTGACTGACCTTGTGTCGCTGGCCAGCTGGGCCTGGACAGCAGGAAGTGGCAAGTCCCGTGGGCAGGCGGCTGGCGTGTGCGCGGTCAGCAGAGTGGAGGTGTCCGCACCAGGAGGCTGGGTGGGCTGGGGGAGGGAGACTGGGTGCGGCTCCCCCTCCTGCTCCACTGGCTGGGTGGGCCAGACAGCCTGGGCAGAGGCTTTGGGGGCAGTGGAGAAACTGAGGCCTGGAGGCAAAAGGAACTTGTCAAGGCACAGAGCCAGGCAGCTCTGCTGCACCCCTGCTCACATGTGGCTCACATGTGCCCAGTGTGCATGGACAGTCACTCAAATAGGACCCTTTCCTGGAGCTGGGACTTGTCCCCCATTGGCACAAGTTTGGGGCCAGTGTGGGTTCTCCCACACACTCTGTGACCTGGGTAAGTCACTTATTCTGTCTGAGCCTCGTTTTCCCCATGTGAAATGATGGGTAATGGTGCTGGCCTCACAGAGGCGGGGGTGGAGCACAGTGGCTCCATACCCTGTCCCTCCCCAGGCCCTGTGCCTGGAGCTGTCCAGCACAATGGGCGCAAGGGGGCCCCTGGCACAGAAGGTGAGTGGGACACCCAGAGGGGAGGCTCCTGGCAAGCATGCATGTGGGGACAGCCAAGGCCAGCAGGGCAGGCAGGAGGCATGCTGATGGCAGTCACAGCAGGCACAAGTCTGAACCCCTCACCTAAAGGATCTGGTTGCTCCTGCTGTGGGGTCTGCACCCCCTCCAGGCCTTAGGGGCATGGCTAGAGTGACCTTTCTCCTCCACTGTCTCTACCACTTACCTTCCTGTTGGGTTTCCAGAATCTTCCCAGGGAGGAGGGAGGTTGGCAAGTGGGGACAAAGGACAGCCAGGAGAGGGAACAGAGAGCCTGGGAGAGCCAGGCTCTGGGTACTCAGAGGGGGTCGGCCCAGAGGAGCCATGCCAGGCTGACTGGCTGGACAGGCACAGCCAAGAGGCTCAGGCCTGGCTGGGGCAGGGGCCACTTTTTGCTGCCCTGGCTGGGCCCTGCCCCTGCAGGTGGACATGCTAGTGGGTGGCAGACACAGCTAGACCAAGCAGGTGCCTGGGAGGGCGCCAGGCCTGTGTGTGGCTGTAGCCCTCCTGCCCTCGCTGGGAGCCGGGCTGTGCTGGAGAGGCCCAGAGCCCCCTCCTCAGGGGCTCACTGCCGCCCTTCTGCTATTTCTCTTCCAGCTGCTTCTGGTGGCCACAGGCAGGTGCCAGGGCCCTGGACTTTTGGAGCCATCGCTGCCCTCTCTGTCACCTGAAGCAAGGCCCTTTCCCTGTCCCACCCTTGTTCTGCGCTCCCACCCCTGGCCCCCTGCCCCTGCCTGCCGCCAGACCCTGGCATGTCCAGGCCTGGCCCGTGCCTGCCTGTCCAGCCCGCAGAAGCCCGGCGGCCGCGAGAGCTAGGATGAGGGGCCAGGCCGCCGCCCCGGGCCCCGTCTGGATCCTTGCCCCGCTCCTGCTACTGCTGCTGCTGCTGGGGCGCCGGGCGCGTGCGGCCGTCGGGGCGGACACAGGGCCTGGGGCCCAGCCGTGTGCCACGCTGGTGCAGGGCAAGTTCTTTGGCTACTTCTCAGCGGCTGCTGTGTTTCCAGCCAACGCCTCGCGCTGCTCCTGGACGCTGCGCAACCCAGACCCGCGACGCTACACGCTCTATATGAAGGTGGCCAAGGCGCCCTCGCCCTGCGGTGGCCTAGGCCGTGTCCACACCTACCAGTTTGACTCCTTCCTCGAGTCCACCCGTACCTACCTGGGCGTGGAGAGTTTCGACGAGGTGCTGCGGCTCTGCGACCCCTCCGCGCCCCTCGCCTTCCTGCAGGCCAGCAAGCAGTTCCTGCAGATGCGGCGCCAGCTGCCACCCCACGATGGTGATCTCGGCCCCCCTGGTGGGCCCAGCGACGACTTCTCCGTGGAGTACCTGGTCGTGGGCAACCGCAACCCCAGCCGGGCCGCCTGCCAGATGTTGTGCCGCTGGCTGGACGCCTGTCTAGCTGGCAGCCGCAGCTCACACCCCTGTGGCATTATGCAGACCCCCTGTGCCTGCCTGGGTGGTGACACCAGCGACCCTGCCTCTGGCCCCCTGGCTCCCCAGGGGGACGTCTGCTTGAGAGACGCTGTGGCTGGTGGCCCTGAGAACTGCCTCACCAGCCTGACCCAGGACCGTGGCGGGCACGGCGCTGCAGGTGAGTGACTGGCCAGGAAAAGGCCTAGAGGCAGCTCTGTGGACAGGGGCTCTGCCGACAGGACAGGGGGTGGGTGACGGTCTCGCAGGCTGCCTGGCCAGCAGCCCGACAGGAGCATAGAGTTCATATTCACTGTAGGTGGGCCCAGGGTAGGGAGCTGGGGCCCGGGATGGGGTCTGGCCCCTGGTAGGTGTTTGTCCAGTGTTGAACGAACAAATGAAGGAGGGAACGATAGGGCCTAATTTCCTCCAGGATGAGGAGTTGACATTCCTGGCCCGGCGATGGTCCTTCCTTTCTCTCAAGCAGGGCAGCTCTAATGGGCCAGAGGCTGCCAGGCCGGAGGATGCAGGGGCCTCTTGGCAAGGACGGCCACGCTGGGGCCGGGCCCAGGCTGTGTGGAGGTGAGCACAGCGGGCTCTCTGGAGGTGTCGTCAGGAGATGGAGTTTCGGGTTGAGTTTGGTGCGGCCACACAAATCATGCCCTCCCTCGGTGGCTGGTTACTGAGCGCCTGTGGTGGGGCAGGGGAAACAGCAGCAAACCCCACTTCCCGAGCTGCTTTCCTGCTGCAGGGAGGAAGGCGCCACACAGTGAGGGGCAGCAGAGGCATTGGGCATTCAGGGTGCTGCGGAGACAGGGCAGGGCTGGCCATCACGGTGGGGCTGCCATGGCACTCGGAAATCAGGGAGGTCACTTGGACCAGGGACCTTGTTCAAAGTTTTCGAAGCCATGAGGGAATGGTATTCCAGGCAGAGGGAACAGCAAGTGCAAAGGCATGAGGTGGGAGAAGGGGACAGGCTGGTCCTCAGAGCCTGCACAGGAGGGGGCTTGACCAGCCTCGGTGCAGGAGGTCGGCCTTGCATATGCCTGGGACACGTGGGAGCGGGCAGGAGGCCCAGGGTCTTGGTTGGAGCACCTGGGAGGCTGGGGTTGCGGCCGAGATGGGATTCGGGGTGTGGGGGCATCTGAGGAGCTTGAGTTTGTAGTGCCAGGCAGGTGCTGATGGCGCATCTACTGCTCAGGCCAGGCTGGGGACTTGCTGCTGGGAGGGTCATCATAGGGCAGTGGGGGCCCTTAGGGTCCTCTATGGGGCTTAGCTTCCCGGGAACCAGTGAGCCCTATGGACTCCTCAGAATAATGTCTTTAAAGGCATAAAATAGGCTCCACGGAGCCACAAAAGAAGCCAGTGATCCTGGAACACAGATGCGTTCATGCCCCGGGGCTATGGATCTCAGACTGGAAAGTGGGGGGTCGGGAGGGAAGAGGCCTGGGGCTCAGCTGGCCTCTCCGGTGGCCTGAGGAGGGGGGCAGTACCCCTGGGCTGTGAGGCCCCAGGAAACCAAGACAGATGGGTCCATCAGCTGCATCACGTGCCACCAGCGGCCTTGTAGGAGGGGTAAGGACCAACCTTCCAGCCTGGCAGAGTGGAGGTCACCGTGACCTTGGCAAGGACAGCCTCTGTGGTATAGCGGGGACAGGAGTCTAAGGGGCCTGGAGAGAGAATGCAGCCGAGGGCATGGAGGGCTCTTTGAGCAGCAGAAAGATGGAGTGGTGGCTGGTGTGGGGGTGGGAGGTGCAGGACGACCGGGCCCTGCATCTCACCCTGCTGCTCCCGGCCACTTAGCCCCTCTGAGCCTCGGTTCCTTCATCTGCAAGATACTGACGACTTTGCAGGGTTGTTCTGTCAAATTGGATGTGATGGATCTCGGGGGCCCGGCCCATGATCACACCCAGTGTGCGAGAGCTGGTCCTCATTAGCCTTGCAAGGAAGCGACTGTGCCAGGGAAATGCTGAATACTGCTCAGGGCAGTGCGGAGCTGGCAAGAGCTGAGCGTGGTAGCTGCACACTGACGAGCAGAGGGTGCCGGTGGGACAGGTGCAGTCGGCACTGGAGGAAGCGTGGCACATCACTCCTCTGCTGAGCACCTACTAAGTGCAGGCCCTGGCGGGAGCCTGGCAACTCACGGTGGCCCGGCCTCCTGGTAAAGTTTGCAGGTTATCTTGAGAACTGAAGGGCCCTGGGAGAACTTTAGGCAGAAGAGCAAGATGC
Source organism: Mirza zaza (assembly GCA_008750895.1). Lineage (NCBI taxonomy): Eukaryota > Metazoa > Chordata > Mammalia > Primates > Cheirogaleidae > Mirza > Mirza zaza. The sequence continues at coordinate 28,814 of VSMD01071152.1, forward strand.
TGGGCTGCAATTGCAGGACGGATGTTGGGTCGGAGGAGCAGCCCGGCACATCCAGGAAGGAGTTGGTTATGGCCCAGTCAGGGAGCAGCAGCAGAGGGGAGGTGAGAGGACAGCCTTGGAGGTAGAGCTGATGACCTGCTGATGAAAAGATGTGGTCATGGAGGCAGGAGAAGGCTAGACTGAAGGATAGACCCCTCCCAGGCTTCTGGCCAAGCATGAGGACATACCCAAGGTGGGAAAGTCGGGCGGGGGACACAGGAGGAGGAAGATCCAGAGGCCAGAGTGGGACTTGAGTGTGAGATGCCTGTGGTCATCCAGGTGGGAGTGTCTTGTGAACAGGCAGCTCTGGCACCTGGAGAACCAGGACAGGGCCAGGGTGGGGCAATGGATGCTCAGAAATGGAGTTTGAGCCACATATGCAGAGCCCCAGGGCCTGGATTCAGATCCCAGCCTGACCTAGCTCGCGTGTGTGCCTGGGCCAGTTCCATCAGCTCTCTCATCCCCTCGGGCCCCTTATCTTTAAAACAGGAAAAATAAAAATAGCTTCTTTCCTAGATTGCCGTGAGGAATGAGGACTGGGGTGAAGAGTTTCTAAGCAGAAGCAATGTTGATGATGAAATATCAATATTCTCACTTATTATTAGGCAGGGCGACTCCAGAGGGCTCAGGGAGCAGGCACGGATTGGAGGCAGGCACGTGTGGAGACCAGTTTTGGCAGCTTGGGGTGTGCATAGGGATTCTGAGACAGGGAGTGCCCAGAAGGGGTGCTCAGAAGGATGTGGACAGGTGTGTTTTCATACATGTATATGGGCAAGTATGGCGTGTGTGCATTTGTGTGTATGCATGTGCACATGCTTGCATGTATGTAGTGCATTGTGCATGTGTGCATGCATGTAAGTATAGTATGTGCATGTATGTGCATGCATGTTTGCAGTACGTTGTATGTTATGTATGTATGCAGGTATAGTGTGTGCACCCATGTATGTGTGTATTCATGGTGTGTACATGTGTGCATGTATGCTGTGCATGTGTGCATTTGTGTTCATGCATACCTATTGTGTGTGCACATATGTATGTGCATGTGTGCACTGCTTTGTGTTTATGTGTGCCGTGCGTTGTGTACATATGTGCTCACATACACATACAGGCAAATGTATGGGCACATGTATGTGTGTATGTGTGTGCCTGTGTGTTCATGTATGCATATGTGTATGTGCATGCAAGGTATGCATGTGTGTGTGTGTGTGTGTGTTGAGGCTGGGCTGTGTGCAGCAGTTTTGACAAAGCACAGTGTAGGTAGGAGCTTCGGAGCAGGGCCACAGTCTGGCGGGAACATGGTCTAGAGAGCCTGTGCACTTGCTTGGCAGCCACGTGAAGCAGGGAGCTCCTCTTAATGGTTAGGGTGGGGTGGGACAGGCCCAGAGACAGCTCAGACCTCAGTCCCCATGCCCTGGACTCCAATGGCCCTGATGCTTCCCGGACCATAGGAGCAAAAGTGATCTTAGCAGTAATAATAGCAGCCATTTGTTGAGTGTTTACTTTGTGCCGGAAGCATCCACATGTTAACTAGCTTACTCTGTGCTGGGCGCACTGGCTCACGCCTGTGATCCCAGCGTTTTGGAAGGTGGAGGCGGGAGGGTCACCTGAGCCCAGGAGCTCGAGACCAGCCTGGGCAACATAGCAAGACCCCATCTCTACAAAAAATAGAAAAAAATTAGCTGGGCCTAGTGGTGTGCACCTGTAGTCCTGGCTACTCAGGAGGCTGAGGCAGGGGGATCCCTTGAGCCCAGGAGTTGCAGGTTGCAGTGAGCTGTGATCACACCACTGCACTCTAGTCTGGGTGACAGAGTGAGACCTTGTCTCTAAAAAGATATTTTTTAATTTAAAATTTATTTTAAAAAAGCAAGTTTATTCTTGTAGCAGCCCATGAGACAGGCCCCCCATCGAGGCACCCTGTGCCACAGGGCCTGTGCACAGGCTGTCCCCTCTGCCAGAAACACTCTTCCCAGATACCTGCTTCAAGGGTGTCTTCCTCCTGCAAGTCCTCACTCAGGTGTTTCCTTCTCAGTGAGGCCTGCCCTGACCGTGCTGTTTAAAATGTCAACAGCCAGCTGGCTCTCTGACCCGTCCTATCTCTATCCCTCTTCCCACAGCACGTGTGCCCTGTGAACACACTGTGTCACTTCCCTTGCTTGTGTCCATTTCTTCCCTGTGTGTCCGTGCTAAGGAGTCAGCACCACAGAGCAGGGCACTTGCCTGCTCACCGATGTGCCCCCCAGAGTGTGGAACCGTAGCTGGCATGTGGCAGGCACTCAGTAAATGCTTGTGGAGTGAAATCAGCCACAGAGACATTACGGTAGTGGCCAGGGTCACTCAGCTTGGAAGTGGTAGGCTGACAGCAGGACCGCTTGATGCTGCCACCAGGTGGTACCACCTGGTACCACCGGGAGCTTCCTCTGAAATGAGCTCTGCTCAGAGAGTTTGCCTGGAATGGGGTGGCATAAGGACCAGAGACGTCAGACAACTATTCAGAAGACACATAGCTGGGCTGGGACAGGTGGCGGACCCCCGGGGCTCGCATGCTGAGCTCTGTGCCCAGGGAGCTCTGTCTCTCACTGCAGGCCACGGGGAGACTGGAACAGGTTTGTCCACCCATCCCTGTCCAAGCGAGCAGGCAGCCCAGACGAGGCTGTGGCCCATTTTCAGCCCTGCCCCCCACCGGCCTGTCCAAATGCCACATGGCCATGTCATGCGTCAGACTCTGTGAACACTCCTCGGGCCAGAGCAACTGTTCCCTCTGCTGCCCGCCGCCCACCGCCCCTCTGCGACTGCCGGGCTGCCACTCCCACCGGGCCCGGCCTGCCTCTCCCTCTCCAGCCTCTCTCCTGTCGTCTCTCTGCGTTTTCCTGCCTTCGATGAGATGGGGCCATTTCTCTCAAGGGTTGTTTTAAATATTCATGTTTTAATTAAAGAATTTTATTGCAGAAGCAACATGTAAGATAATGAAAGAGCAGAGTCCTGGGGGCTGGGAGCGAGTGTGTGTGTGTCCCTCTGTGTCTCCATGTGTGTCCCTCTGTGTCTCCATGTGTGTCCATGTGTGTTTCTGAATGTCATCTGTGTGTATCTGTGTATATGTCTGTGTGTGTGTCCCTGTATGTGTGTCCTTGTGTGTCCCTATGTGTGTCCCTATGTGTGTCCCTATGTGTGCCCCTGTGTGTCCTTGTGTGTCCCTATGTGTGTCCTCGTGTGTGTGTCCTTGTGGGTGTGTCCCTATGTGTGTCCTTGTGTGTGTGTCCTTGTGGGTGTCCCTGTGTGTCCATGGGTATGTGTGCCTGTGTTTGTGTGTCTGTGTGTGTCCCTGTGTGAGGGGGTGCCCCTGCGTGTCTTCAGGGGCTAGGGAAGGAGGTGGAGCTGGGGTCTGGGTATGTGGCGTGAATCCACACACACTCCGCCGGGCAGGTGGGTCCTGCAGGGGTGTGGGGGCTGTGACTGGCCTGCAGAGTCGGTGCACACCTCCCTTCCTTGCTCTGCCTCCAGAGCCATCACCCCTTGGGCCTGGGCCCACCTGGCCTGTGACCCCCACACTCCTCTGTGAGGCCTTTGGAGACAGCCGGGGTCTGGCTCAGATCCAGCCCCAGAACTCCAGGACACCCCCCGCCCCCAACCCGCACCTGGTAAAGAGTGTCTGGAGTCCAGAGTGTCTGGGGTCCAAGGGGCGGAGGAGGAATCGACTGGGATGATTTGGACTCCAGGTGGAGCCCGGGGTGATAGGGAGTACAGGAGAGGCTGGGAAAGGTGCCAGGGCCTCCACTGTCTGGGACTTCTGGCTTTGTCCTCTTAGCCAGGGGAGCGCTCTTTTTTGCACAAGGGCCAATTTAGAAAAATCTAGAAAACAAGAAGGCTTCAGTCCCCGTTGTAGACAACATCCATTCCAGATGGAAGTAGCAGGAAGGGCCCATGGAAATAGTGCACACATGGGTGCCATCATCCACTGAGAAGTTCCCACGGCTGGCCCAGCCCTGAGCACGTACCTGCCTCCGCTCGGAGTCCGGAGCGCACCCTGCGCCTGCGTGGCTGCAAGAGGGGTGAGAGTTACCGCTGCGTTTATGCTCCACTTCCTGGAAAGAAGGAGGGGTGTGGAGTCAGTAGCTGGCAGCCTCTGCCACCCCACCTGACAGCCAAGGTCCGGGGGCCAGTGACGTGTCCAGGTGCCCAGGGTGGGCCCCAAGCTTTCAGACTTGTAAGCACCTGCCTGACCGAGTAAAAGGAACACCAAGAGACCCCGAGCCCCTGCATACTTGCCAGGTTGGCCAGCTCAGTGAGCCTCAGTTTACCTTCTGTGAGGTGGGGATGGGATGGGGCAGTACCTGCTTGTAGGGCCTGTGTGACGCTTAAAGGAGGTGGTGCCCAGCTGGCTCAGGGAAGGCCCAGCACATTACAAATCTCTTCTCCGCCTCAGCTGGGAAGTGGTGTTGGGGGTGGGGGGCTCAGGGTGCCCGCCTCCGAGGCCTGCAGGCTGCTGGGTGGCTAACTCATGGCCACTGAGCTAGAGGCTGTGGAGCATGGGCTGGGCTGGGCAGGAGCTTCAGGGGGCCGACTTGTCACCAGTGGCTCCCTTTGCACATCCCTGCAGGGGCTCTGGATCAAGGCCTCAGAGGAGGAGTTTGGGTGCCCCAGAATAGGCCCTAACTTGGTGGCGGGGGAGGCAGGGGTCTTCCCAGGAGCCTAGGCTGGGGGCATAGGCCCTGGACCGTGCCATGGGTGCCTGGGAACCCAGCCTGGCGGAGCAGGGGCGGGAATGGGCAGGAACGGACCGGCTGCCCAAGTGCTGCCCAACCTGCTGGACTCGGGCGACCTCTGCTGGAGGAGGACGGAAGCACATGGCTCCCGCCACCAGAGGAGAGCCCCAGGCAGGAGGCAGGGACTCTGCCAGCATTGCAGCCCAGCCAAGGTGGGGTGCGGGATCTGGGGAGCCCAGGGCCTCCAGTCTGGGGCACCAGGTTAGGAAGGACGCCCAGAGCCCCTCACCACGCACCCTTTCCCCTGGGTGGCCGGGCTGCCCGGGCCATTAATTGGCTCTATTCATCCCCCTAATGAGATGGAAATGAGGCTTCCAGACAGAGGGAGCATTGAGTGGGGGAAGAATGGCAGCTTCTTTCCGGGCCTGGAGGGGCAGCCCACCCCCAGCCCTGCCCATTCCTCCACTGCCCCCTTGCAACCCACCCAGCCTAGACACATGGTGGCCACCCAGCAAAGGGTGGCTTGAGCACTCTTGCGCCCTGCACTGTGGGTTCTTCCTGGGTACCTCCCCCTCTGGCACTGGTGCCTTCACTGGACAAACATTTATTGAGTGTCTGCTATGAGTGGGAACACACATTAAAAACTAAAACAGTAATAAAAATAGCAGCTACCATTTTTCCGAGTGTTCATTAGTAGCAGGAGCATGGCCAAGGTTGGGGATTAGTCTGTAACTAGGATCAGGGCTCAGTGTGTGATAGGGGATCAGGGATTCTATGCCTAGGATCAGAGGTCATCGATAATGAGGATTAAGGCTCAGTACACAACCAGAGTCAGAAAGCAGTGTGTGACCAGGATCAGGGGTCAGTATGCACTCAGGGTCATGACTCAGGGTGTGACCTGAATCAGGGCTCAATGGGATCAAAATCAGGGTTATGATTTTAGGGGGGCCAGGGGGATTCATCCTCTGAGCCAGGGTCTCCCCTCCCCATACTTTCCTGGTGTGCCCCCATCTCTTCTCCCCCACCCCAACCACATCCTTACCACCTGGGTCACCAAGGTAACCAGCTCTGAAATAGTGGGTGTTTTTGGCAGCTGAGGCCTAACCTGGGTCTATCCCGAAAGGCTGCACTCTGCAGCAGTTGCCATGGGAACCGAGTGGCATCCTCTGATTAGCCTGGCTTGGACACCCTCTCTCTGCCACCCACTGCCAGTTTCCACGTCACTCAGGCTTCCGCGTGGGGGCTGGGCTGGGGCAGCGGGGGTGGAGGGAGCACAGGCAGGACATGCCACCCTGCCCTTGTCTCCAGGCCTGCCCCTCCAGACTCCTCTGCTCCCCTGTCTCAGAACCATGGCATGGGGTGCCTCCCACAGGTGAGAACACAAGGCTGAGTGCCTGGGCCCTGGCCAGTCCTGGCAGGCAGCCTTAGTTGGCGGAGGGGGGGGGGGGATTGGGAATCTGGCCCTCAGTTGAAGTCCTGGTTCCTCTCCTTGTCCTGAGTTAAGGCATGTGACAGCAATGAAGGGCCGGTCACGGATAGCCTCAGAGCCAGTCACCTGTGCCTGTTGTGCAGGCAGGTGAGGCGCTGACCTGCCTGCTGGAGGCTGCGCTGGGGACCCCCCTCCCCGGGCGCAGGGCCTGGAGACTTGGCTGCTGTGTGCCCTCGGCCCTAGGGCTTTCCCTCTCTGGGACCCGTGGGAGTGTGGCCTCTGTGAGGGAAGGGAGAGGAGTTTCCGCAGCAGGCACAGGGGCATGGAGGACTCCCCTTCCCACCCTGTCCACCCAGCAGGGGGATCAGCCCTGCCCCCCCACAGCTGGTGACGCTCAGGTCCCTTCCATGTGTCCATCCACTTGCTCCTGGCGCCCCCTGGTGGTTCCTTCCTAGCACAGGGACAGGGAAAGGAGAGGTTCTGGCTACCTTTCCCGACAAGATGGGAAGACCAGATCAGCACCTGATGGGAGCTGTCTGGACAATGGGTTTGCTGCAAATCAATGTGGGGCCCCAGGGGTTCACCCTGACCCCTAGCCCTTCGTTACTATTTATATTCCCGCTGGTCAGTCCTGGGAAGTCTGCCATTATCCTTGTTTTGCAGATAATGGGTATAAGGCCAGGGAGGTGACACCCTGGACTGTTGTGGGTGGTGGGGCCACCACCGGCTCCCCACCCTGGGATCTCCTGCCGTCTGCATTTCCACCGCAGGAGATGGGGACTCCTCCCCTAAGCCACAGATAAGACCGAGGCTGCAAGAGGTCCCAGAGGCCCTTCTGACGGGCCAGGTGTGACCTGCCCTTGGCCAGCCTGGTTCTTGGCCCCTGGGGTAGGGGCTCCCTTGCTCTAGCCTGGAGCAAGCAGCCTGGCCCTCAGTGCTCCAAGCAGGCAGCATGGGGCAGGGGCCGCTGCTCAAGACTGAGTCCTAGCCATGAGCTTTGGCAATGCCATCAGCAGCCTCTTCATCCCTTAAGCCATGTGATGTTAGGGACCCCTCCCCAGAGACTCTGGGTGCCGAATGCCTGGCTCTGAGCCTGGCCAGGAGTAGGCACTCAGGGAAGGCTGCTGACCCTTTGAAAGTCCGCCCTGACCTGCTGCCTTGGCACCACTAGAGACAATCGGATGGCAGAGGCCAGAGTGTCATGCAGTGGGAGGGACCTGGGCAGAAGGCCTGGACGCAGCCCTTCCATGGTCCCCATGCAGCCTCCACGCGCTGCCCACAGGTGGGGTGCTCCTGCTCCGTGCCTCCCTCCATGCACTCCCACCCCAGTGCTCTAGGTCTGTCAGCACTCAGGACCACAAGTGGTCCCCAGTGTTTTTAGTAATGCTGCGGCCACCAGGGGGCTCAGGCCCTCAAGGACGGGGTCTGGATTGTTGGGGGAACATGGGTCAGTGAAGGGAGGGGGTACTGTCAGGGCCAGGGTGCAGGAAGACCCATGAGAGACCTAAGGGGGCAGCCAGGGGCATCTGCAGTCCTTTAATCCCAGGCACCCTCATCGGTGGCCAGCTCTGCTGAGTCCACAGGAGGCGTGGTGGGGCTGGGCCCTGGATTTGAGGTCCTGCTTGGCCACCAGGAGTGGGACCTTGGCCACCTCTAATGTCCCTGTATGGGGTAGGGGCAGTGGCTCACAGGTCACAGCTGGGGAGGGGCATGTGGAGGCCCGAGGATGTGGAGGCCCGGCCCTCCTGAGTGGATGAGGAAGCTGAGGCTCTGAGGAGCAGACCAGGGACCAGAAACTAGATGGGGGGTCGGGGGAGGCTGGCTTCCAGCTGTGGGCACTGAGACCCTTAACCATAAGGCCCCTCTGCCCTCAGCTCTGTCAGCAGGATGCCTGCTACAGGCGGTCATCCATTCTTCATCCCTTGTGCACCCTGCCCACCCGACACTGGGGACCTCCTGACTCAGGTGGGATTTGAGCCCTCCAGAGGGTGCCCGGAAGCTGGGAAGGCACCAGACCCCAGGCCCTCCTCGGCCAGGCCCTCCCCAGCACCGCTGCCCCTCTGACCGGTGCAGTGCCGCACCACTGACCCAGTCCGGGCCACTGGTCCCCTGTCCCGCCCTGATCCCGCCCTCGGGTTTCCCCCAGGCGGCTGGAAGCTGTGGTCCCTGTGGGGCGAGTGCACGCGGGACTGTGGGGGCGGCCTGCAGACGCGGACGCGCACCTGCCTGCCCGCGCCGGGCGTCGAGGGAGGCGGCTGCGAGGGGGTGCTGGAGGAGGGCCGCCTGTGCAACCGCAAGGCCTGCGGCCGTGAGTGCTGGGTAGCGCGGAGTGGGCGGGCACTAGGGAGGGGCCGGGGCGGGGCATGCGGGGGGAGGGGCAGGATGCGAAGAGGGTGGGCAGGACCAGACTTTGGGGCGGGGCCATGGGCTGAGCCCAGCCTGGGGTGGGGACGAGGCGTGGTAGAGGTAAGAGCCCAAGGAAGGAGGAAGGGTGGCGGCGTCTGGGGCCGGGTGGGACTAGATGGGGTGGGTTGCTCATCTGTGGGTCGCAGTTTTGGGGGTGCATGCAGAATGCTGGCTGTGGGGCCTACCCCCTCTCCCAGCAACCTGGGGACCCCTGGTCAGTCCGGCTGCCTCAGCTGGATCCTGCCTCCAGAATGTATTTCTCTAATAAGACTCTAATGACCTCATGCATTTTTTAGCTGCTTCCATAAAGTTAAATCAAGTTGTAATGAGACTGTCATTCTTTGGGTTGTTTTTCCCTTGATGAACTTTCCTGGGCAGAAGATCCCATGTCAGGAGCCTGAGGAGGGCCATAGGGTGTGAGGCCCAACCACAGGAGGGTGGTGGGTGCTGGTGGGGCAGTGAGCAGGGGAGAGCAGCAGCCATTTAGAGGTGCTGTCCTTCAGGTGACCCCCAGCCTGTGGCCCTGGAGGCAGAGGGAAGAGTGCTGGACAGGGGCCACAGGATCCATAGGAAGGTGTCCTGATCACATGGGGGCTGGTCCCTGATTTCCCAACTGTCCAGTGGGGCCAGGTGGCCTGGGTGCTGGCAGGCCCTGCCTGCTGCGGCCAAGTCTAGAGAGGAGCCAGGGCAGAGAGCACCCCATGCCAGCTCCAGGAAGGGTGCTAACTGAGACCATCCTGCAGCCGCTGGGCGCACCAACACCCGGAGCCAGTCCCTGAGGTCCACGGATGCCCGGCGGCGCGAGGAGCTGGGGGACGAGCTGCAGCACTTTGGGTTCCCAGCCCCCCAGACTGGTGAGCTGGCGGGAGGGGGATGGGTGGGACCAGGTCTTCAGGAAAATACCATGAGTTGGTAATTGCTGCTGGTTATAAGTAATAACTTTAATAATGTGCCATAATTAGACCAACTTCTTAGGTGCTGGGCTCTTGTCTCCAGGCAGACTGGCTTCAGGGGAACTGGTATGAGGTGAAGCGGCCTGTCCTGGGCCAGACCCCAGGGGCCCAGAGAGGGCACAGGCTGGCCTTTACAACCTCCCAGCCTTGTGGGGAAAATGGCCAGTCCTTGAGACCAGGCCTGGTTTGGAGGCCGAGGGGCTCCGGCTCCAGCCCCGTTGCCTGCCCCAGTAGGGCGGCCCTCCTCCTGGGGAGTCCTTCCAAGGTCTGAGTGCGGCCCCATGGGCAGGCGCACGCAGGCCCATGATGCTGTAGTCTGGTCCTCAGGTGACCCGGCAGCCGAGGAGTGGTCCCCGTGGAGTGTGTGCTCCAGCACCTGTGGCGAGGGCTGGCAGACCCGCACGCGCTTCTGCGTGTCTTCCTCGTACAGCACGCAGTGCAGCGGGCCCCTGCGCGAGCAGCGGCTGTGCAACAACTCCGCCGTGTGCCCAGGTGGGCAGGGCCACGAGGGCAGCAGAGGTCTGGGGCAGTGGCGTGGGGGACAAAGGGCAGTGGGGGGCAGGAGTCAGCAGGTGGGGTCCAAGGGCAGCAGGGGTCCAAGACAGTAGGGTGGGGGCACAGGACAGTGGGGGGCCAGGGGAAGTGGGGGGCTGGGGGCAACAGAGGTTGGGAGCAGCGGGGTAGGGGGCAGAGGGCAGTGGGGGGCCAGAGGCAGTGGGGAATTGGAGTCAGCAGGTGGCGTCCAAGGGCAGCAAGGGTCCAGGACAGCAGGGTGGGGGACCAGGGGAAGTAGAGGGCTGGGGGCAGCAGAGGCTGGGGTCAGAGGGCAGTGGAGGGCCAGGGTCAGTGTCGGGGCTGGGCACAGAGGTGGGCAGAGGAAAGCAGTGCCTTCCCGTCCCTCTGCAGTGCATGGTGCCTGGGACGAGTGGTCACCCTGGAGCCTCTGCTCCAGCACCTGTGGCCGCGGCTTTCGGGACCGCACGCGCACCTGCAGGCCCCCGCAATTTGGAGGCAACCCCTGTGAGGGCCCTGAGAAGCAAACCAAGTTCTGCAACATTGCCCTGTGCCCTGGTAAGTGAGAGGGAGGGCCCTGTGGGGGTGAGAGGGGAAGCAGGGGGAGAGCCAGTTCCAGGAGCCCGGCTTGGCCCACCCCACACCAACCTCAGGCTGCTCAGAGGTTGGAATCTCTGCCTATGCCCAGGAAGGAGGTTGCGGTGTAACCCTGGGGCATTCCCACCCATGTCCCAGGCTGGGTGTTATGTGGTGGGTCCCCAGGGTGTGTCTGCAACCACATATTAGGCTGCATGGTTGGGTGGCCCCTGGAGTGTTCATACCCCTGTCTCAGGCTGGATGTTGGGGTGGTGGCCCTGTGGGGTGTTCACACTGCAGTCCCGGGCCAGTGAGTGGGGCACTGGGTATTCACGCTGGCTTCCTGTCCTGTTCCTCCCCCGGGCCGGGCAGTGGACGGAAACTGGAACGAGTGGTCGAGCTGGAGCGCCTGCTCCGCCAGCTGCTCCCAGGGCCGGCAGCAGCGCACACGCGAGTGCAACGGGCCTTCCTACGGTGGTGCCGAGTGCCAGGGCCACTGGGTGGAGACACGAGACTGCTTCCTGCAGCAGTGCCCAGGTCAGGGCCGCGCTGGGCCGGGGGCGGCCTAGTGCTCAGAAGCCTCAAGGGAGGGGACGAGCCCCATCCGTGGGGTTATAGTGGGCCCTGGCATGTGGCCATGGGGGAGCGGGATGCACAGCGGGCGTGGGGCCACCGTGGGGGAGCAGGGTGTATGTGAGGTATTTGTTTCACCCTGTATCCAGCTGACCTCTGGTTTCTCCTCTCCTGGTCTCAATGTGCTTTCTCCCACGACTTCTTGCCCCTGGGTCCCGGTGTCTCCCTGTCCTCATGTCCCATGTCTCTACCTGTGTGGCGTGGATTCTTGGGTCTCTCTGTCACCATCCCTGTGCTGTCTGGGTCCCCGTGTCCCTGCGTCCCTGTGGCTCCGCGTCTGGCCACACCTGCAGTGGATGGCAAGTGGCAAGCCTGGGCATCGTGGGGCAGCTGCAGTGTCACGTGTGGGGGTGGCAGCCAGCGGCGGGAGCGCATCTGCTCTGGGCCCTTCTTCGGGGGAGCAGCCTGTCAGGGCCCCCAGGATGAGTACCGGCAGTGTGGCACCCAGCGGTGTCCTGGTGAGACTCCCCACACCACAGCTGGGCTCTGGGTGGGGGGCTGGGAGTGACTGGGTGGGCCCAGGGCTTGGGCGTGACAGTAGCTGTCCTCGAGGGGTCTCGGCCTTCCTGAGCCTGCTGCCAACACTCAGCTCCCCTTTCCTAACCCCTGCCACCCCCTTTGACTCTGGGCCCTTGGCAGAGCCCCATGAGATCTGTGATGAGGACAACTTTGGGGCCGTGATCTGGAAGGAGACCCCGGCAGGAGAGGTGGCTGCTGTCCGCTGTCCCCGCAATGCCACAGGTAAGGGCCAAGAACACCTGGTGTGGGGGCTCCTGTCCGGTCCTCATAGAGATATGTGTGGGACACACAGGCCCCGCTCCGAGCAGCTGTCAGCCCCTGGACAGAGCCCTGACAACCACGTGCCCCGGCGCAGGCAGCACTGGGCAGGAACTAGGAGCATGGGGACACTGTGGCGGCCACTGCATTGGTCACTGCATCCTGCGCTCTCACTGAGGGCTGGCGCCCATGCCAGGCCCTTCACATGAGATGTCCATTAAGCTTCAATGTCGCCACAAAGTCATCACCATTTATAGGTGGGAAACTGAGGCACAGGGAGGTTAATGCCTTTGCCCTGGGCTTGCAGGGCCAGTGAGTGGAGGCCCCCTTTGAAGGCCAACAGTCTGAATTCCTGCACCACCCTGAGGAGTGGCTGGGGGGCTGGGAGGGGCGGCTGAAGTGCAGTGGGCTCCCTGGGGAAGGGGCTTGGCCACACCGAGGGTGGGGCTCCCCCAAACCCCCTGTTCGAAGGGGTGTGGGTGGTGTATGTGCCTGCAAGGTAGCAGGTGGGGCGATTGGGAGCCCAGGTTCAAACCCTGGCTCTGCCCTTGTTTGCTGTATGACTTTCAGAAAGTGACTTAATCTCTCTGAACCTTGATTTTCTTGTCTGTAAAACTAGGCAACGTAGGTCTCTGCACAGCGCTGTGGGGAAGGGTGGGGTGGTCCGGCAGGGCGGCGGGGCGTGCTGTGTGCTGCCGGCCACAGCTGCTGCTCCCCTCCCCCTTCCGCTGACACAACAGTGCACGTTCGCGGTAGCCTGTTGCAAACCCTGAGGAACAAAATGAAGAAAAGGAGCATCACGTGGGGGTGTGCCTTCCCTGGCCTGTTGTCTGTGTCTGTGGCCACGTCTCTCAGTGCCCCTTATTTTTAGCCCCACCTAAATCAAGCCATGGGGCAGATGCTCCGTCCCTGCCCAGTGGTTCCTACTGGGTGTCAGGGCCACGATGCTGCTCTGTGGCTAGCACCATCTGGTGTGCATTCAGCCATCCCTGCTTCTCTGATGATTCCCTGGGAGCGAGGTCTGTGTCAGATGCCCTGTGCTTGAGGCTGTTGCTGCCTGATGTCACTCGGACCCCCGAGGCTGTGCCAGTGTCTCCTGGCCAGGCAGAGGCCCCTGCAGACCTGTGTATGCAGCCAGGCAAGGGTCCTAGGCGCTGGCTCTCCAGGACTCTGGGTTGGAAGGGGCTCCACGGGGGGCCCTGGATGAACTCTGAAGTCCTCTGGCTTGGCCGAGAGTTCTACCTCTGCACAGTGATGTCCCCAAAGGTTTGGTATCTGCTGGGCCCCAGCATCTGGTGTAGGCATCCTTGACATGTGTTGAATGAGGGAGTGAAGCCAGCTTGGCCTTGCCTTGGCTGTGCTCTTGGTGTGAGGCTATGGCCAAACCCCTGCCTCTGGGGTGCGAAAGATTCTACCCGGAGGGTCTCCTGCCTGGGAGCCCTGTGGGGGTGCTGTGCTGGGCAGTGAATGTCCACCTGAGAAGTGGGGGGTCTCCCCAGGGCTCATTCTGCGACGCTGTGAGCTGGACGAGGAAGGTATCGCCTACTGGGAGACCCCCACCTACATCCGCTGTGTCTCCATCGACTACCGAAACATCCAGATGATGGTGAGGGCTGGCACTGGGGTTTCCAGCCCCACCCCCATCACTCCAGGGCCCTCCTCTGCCCTGTCCCCAGAAGCTCTGTCCCTGTGGCACACCTACCATTTGGACATGAGGCTGGGGGCTGCGGAGGGTTCTCTAGGCATGGGAGGTCTTTGGTACCTGCCGGGACATGTCCTGCAAAGGTGATGGCATCCAGCCCTCTCCACCCTCCCTAGACCCGGGAGCACCTGGCCAAGGCTCAGCGAGGGCTGCCGGGGGAGGGGGTCTCAGAGGTCATCCAGACGCTGGTGGAGATCTCCCAGGATGGGACAAGCTACAGCGGGGACCTGCTCTCCACCATTGATGTCCTAAGGAACATGACGGAGATCTTCCGGAGGGCGTACTACAGCCCCACCCCTGGGGATGTGCAGGTGGGCTCCCAGGGGGCCATCCTGGAGGAGGGGCACCAGGGAAAGGGGCTGGGGAGCCATCCTGGACCCCACCCAGAGGCTGAGCCCCAACCCTGGCCATAGCCTGGGCCCCAACCGTGGTCATAGGCTGAACCCCAGCCCTGGTCGTACATAGAGCTATCGTCCTAGTCACACGCTGAGCCCTGACCCTGATCACACACTGAGCCCTGACCCTGGTCACATGCTGAGCCCTGACCCTGGTCACACGCTGAGCCCTGATCCTGGTCATATGCCGAGCTCTGACCCTGGTCACTCACTGAGCCCTGATCCTGGTCACACGCTGAGCCCTGACCCTGGTCACATGCTGAGCTCTGACCCTGGTTACATGCTGAGCCCTGTTCCTAGTCACACACTGAGCCCTGACCCTGATCACACGCTGAGCCCTGACCGTGATCACACGCTGAGCCCTGATCCTGGTCACACGCTGAGCCTTGACCCTGGTCACACGCTGAGCCCTGATCCTGGTTACACACGGAGCCCTGACCCTGGTCACACGCTGAGCCCTGATCCTGGTCACATGCTGAGTCCTGATCCTGGTCACATGCTGAGCCTTGACCCTGGTCACATGCTGAGCCCTGACCCTGGTCACACGCTGAGCCCTGACCCTGGTCACACGCTGAGCCCTGAACCTGGTCACACGCTGAGTCCTGAACGTGGTCACACGCTGAGCCCTGACCCTGGTCACATGCTGAGCCCTGACCCTGGTCACACGCGGAGCCCTGACCCTGATCACATGCTGAGCCCTGATCCTGGTCACATGCTGAGTCCTGATCCTGGTCACATGCTGAGCCTTGACCCTGGTCACACGCTGAGCCCTGAACCTGGTCACACGCTGAGCCCTGATCCTGGTCACACGCTGAGCCCTGACCCTGGTTACACGCTGAGCCCTGTTCCTAGTCACACACTGAGCCATGATTCTGGTACCTTTTCTCTTTCCCTGGCCCTTCCTCCTCTTCTTCCTAGAACTTTGTCCAGATCATCAGCAACCTGCTGGCAGAGGAGAACCGGGACAAGTGGGAGGAGGCCCAGCTGGTATGACACGTGTCTGGGACTCTCATGGCTGGTGGGGTCAAATAGATACAGGCACATCTGGTGCCTCCCTAAGTCGCAGGCTAGCCCAGGGTCGGGCCTACTATACACTCTGGAAGGCTCTGGGTTCAAATCCCAGCATGGCCTCTTGCCAATCGTGGGACTTTGAGCCAAGTAAACTTCCGAGCCTCCGTTTTCTTATCTGTCAAAGGACAGCAGCTCATCTCACAAGGCTGAGAGAGGAGGGGGGAAGCATGTCCACCACAGAGCACGCTGAGGCGACCAGGACCTAGTGGGTCTTATCTCTGGGAAGAGCAGTCTGCCTCCGTCCCTCCCAGGCTGACCTTGAACCTGCTGCCACTCCTGTCTCTAGGGCAGCACTGAGGGGCTGTGATACCCAGAGACCCTCCCCAGCCTGGGCCCCCCACGGGGCCGGAGCACAGCAGCCCCCTGGGCCTCCGCATTCCTGTCCGCAGGATGGGGTGGGTATTCAGAGGTCACCGGCCCTGCTTCCTCGTAGTGGCAGGAAATGGCCAACAGGGCCCAGAGACAGTGGGAGCAGAGAAGGCAGGCAGGCGGAGGGCCAGGGAGGCAAGCTGTGTCCCAGCCAGGTGAGCAGGCGGCCTCGCGGAGCTGCGACTCGGGCATCCTCCGCTGCTCACCACACCCTGCTCCCCAGATGGGCCCCAACGCCAAGGAGCTGTTCCGGCTGGTGGAGGACTTCGTGGACGTCATCGGCTTCCGCATGAAGGACTTGAGGGACGCGTACCAGGTGACAGACAATCTGGGTGAGTCCACCCCTCCTTCTGCCCACCCCACGCCCGTGCCTTGTTCTGCAGCCCCGGGCAGGGCCCTTCTGCCTCGGTTTTCTAGTCTACATCAAGAGGCAGCGACCAGACCGCTGTGCAGGCCACTCTGGGGCCGGTTTCTGAGCTGGTTCTGTTTTCAGTTACACAGACCGAATCTCCTGAGATTGGTGAGGGAACCCCCAGGCTCGGCCCAGACCAGGCCACAAGTCCCAGAACACCCCAGGAGCGCACCTACACCCAGCCCCAGCTACCTCCCCCGTGCTGAGGTTTGGCAGTAGGCGGTGTGGCCCCTTCCCTGCTCCCTGGTCCCAGAAGTGCCTTGTCAGAGGGGCCGGGACTCCAGCTGGCCCCATGGCTCGGCCAGGTCTTGGGCTCCTCATTTCTGAAGTGAGATGATGATGGTGCCCGTCTTAAGGGGCTGCAGAGAGTGCTGAGATGAACAGTGCCTGGGACCTGCAGTAAATGGCAACTGTCGTCACAAACATGCACAGCGAGCTACCTCACTGTTGTCACCACATGCCCTCAAATACCTCTCATGGGCCACATTTCTCAAACTTTCCCTGCCTAGGTCGGGGACTCCCTCACAGGGGAGGACCCAGGAGCGGGCACTGGTCACAGCTGTCATCCAAACAGCACCAAGAGGGAAAATTGTCACCTCCATGGTGGGATACTTAGCCTCTAGTGATGTGACCAAGACCCGCTGAGTTTAGTCAGGACATACACCCTGGGCCTGACCCAGCCCCTATGCTAATGCCCTGGTAGCAGCAGGGACAGAGCTGCCCTGGGCCAGATAGACATTCGCACGGCTCCCAAGCAGGTGGTCCAAGCTCTGGCGTTCCTTTCTGCCTTGGGAGCTTGGGATCCCAAAGCTGGGTCAGAGCTTGGGGCACTTCTGAGGCTGGTGGGGCCAGGCCCTCCTCTCACAGGTGGGGAGACTCAGGCTCAGGCGCTATCAAAGTCGCCCAGCCAGTGGGGTCAGCATGGCCCTGGGCTGGCCAGCCTGAGACTTTCCAGCTCAGTGTCAGCATTCCAGGTGCTCTCCTGCCTCCCCTGCCCGTGTTCTAGGTGAGATGCTTGTGGACACACGGCGCGGGGGCGGGGGGTGCAGGATAGCACCTGGGGGTCCTGACCTCTTGCCTTGGGGAAGCTGCAGGGCCAGCTCTTTGTCACTGCAGGAGGCCCTGGGCTCCCGGTCACCCCTCATCACCCATCCACCCTGCTCACCTCATGTACCCCACACTCCGTGGACCCTGTGGACCCCATGCACCCCCTTCGCCCCAGTACTCCCTATGCCACGTCCCAGTCCGTTTCTGTTGCTGTAACTGAATACCCCAGAAGAGGTCATTTATAAAGAACATTTGTAAAGAACAGAGACTTACTTTACTTACTTAGCTCATGGTTCTGGAGACTGGGAAGTCCAAGATCATGGTGTGGCGTTGAGCGAGGGCCTTTCTGCTGCGTCATCCACAGCGGGGGCCGTCACGTGGCGAGACTGAGCAAGTGTGCTGGCCCAAGTCTCTCTTCTTCCTCTTGTAAATCCACCAGTGCCATCTTGGGGGTCACTCATGACCTCATCTAATCCCAAATACCTCCCAAAAGCCCCACCCCAAAATCCATTAACATGTGAATTTGGAGGTTCAATTTCCAGAACCTTTTGCAGGACACGTTCAAACCATAGCATGCCCCATGTGCTCTGTGCAGCCCATAGGGCCGCTCACCCTGTTCTCAGCCCCTCACTCATTCTCCCAGACCCCTGCTGGTCTGCCCAGCCCCCCACCATCAGCTGCTGAGAACTGGAAGCCAGTGGGAGAGTGCAGCCCATGCACACCTGCCCAGCCCACACCTGTGCTTGAGCTCCACCCTCTGCTGCTCCTTCAGTGACCCCATGCCTTGGGTTCCCACCTTTGTCCACTCAAGGACATTGTTCCAGCCATCTCCTTTGCCCTTGCCCCTATGCAGCTCCCTCTGCACTACTGGTTCTCTGCTCCTACCCCTCCAACTATCGGGCGCCCTCTGCTGCCATGGGGTCGCCAGGGGCATCTAGAATGCAGATCTCTGTGGTCAGCCCTTGGCGCCCCACGTTGGACCTTTGGCAGTATTGGGCACTGTTGACATTACCTCCTCCCCCTTTTCCCCCCTCCCCGCTCCTCCTCCCACTCCTTCCCCAAGAACAGTCATCCAGGAGTGAGCAGCTACACCTCCAGGTCTTTATCTGGAGGTCATCTCTGCAGGGAGGACTTCCCTACTGCCCTTTCTGGGAGCATCCCCTTTCCCCATGGTCACCACTGCCCAGCAGACCAGGGACCATCTCTTTCCCTCTGCCTGGCTTTCTGTCTGTCTCCCCTACTCTACAGTGACTGCCGCAAGGGTTTTGGTTTTGTTTACGGTTCCTGGCATACGATAGGTGCTCAGTAAGTGTGCTGGGTGGATGAGTGCCTTTGTTTGCTCACCCACTGGTGAAGCGCACAGCAGTAAAGCCAGCACGTGCTGGGTGCTGGGCCCCAGAGACGAGGGCCTGTGCCTGCCCCCACGGGCTCTTGTGGGGAAGATGGGGACGGTCCCCAGAGGTGACCACACAAGTCCAGGGAGGACAGGGCCAGGTGGGGGTTTGCAGAGTCACCCTGAGCATCAAGAGGCAAGGGCAGGTGGCCCAGCGTGGGAATGGGCTGGGTTTGGTGGACAGGACACCCTGCAGGGAGGCCCCAGAGCTCCACCAGGGCCAGGCCTGGCTGTCCCCCACATCTGACTCGGGCGGCTCAGCGCAGGCCCCGCCCTAGGCCATGGAGTGCTGGGTGAGGAGGAACAGGGAGCCTCTCAGTGGGGGCCCTCTGTCTGCCCTGCCCTGTCCTCCTAGGCCTGGCTGCCACTTCGCCCATGGGTCTAGATACTGGAGGGAGCCGTGGGGTGGTGGGGAGCTGGAGAGGGAGCACCATGCCTGGGACAGAGCCTGCCCTGGGCTGCATTTGTTCGTGAGGCAGGAGCTCATGGGCCTGCATGGGGCTAAGGCCGCCGCCCCCACTGAGTGGGGCTGGGGCCATCTTCCCTGGCTCTGCGAGGTGGAGATGTCCCCATACCGTCCTACAGTGAGGGAAGTATGTGGACAGAACTGGAGGGGGCACTGAAGAGGGCACTCCAGTCCCTGCGGATGCCTCGATGGCCACAGAGTGGACCTCAGAATCCACCTTTGGCCATCTTCTGGGCCATGGGGTGGGGGGTGCTGGGGCGGGACCCCCTTGCAGTTCGGACTCATCAGGACCAGGGCCTCTCTCGGCAGTGTTGAGCAGACCCAGCCCCGCCCACACCAGCCGCCTCTTGCTGTCCCTGCTCTGCAGCCTCACTGAGGTCTGGGGACATGGCCCATCCACCCTTGCGGCGTCACTCTGCATCCCCAGGCCTGCTCCCTGGAGTGTGACCCTCTGTCTCTGTCTCCCCTGCCCCCACCAGTCCTCAGCATCCACAAGCTCCCGGCCAGCGGAGCCACTGACGTCAGCCTCCCCATGAAGGGCTGGCGGGCCACAGGTGACTGGGCCAGGGTGCCAGAGGACAGGGTCACTGTGTCCAAGAGTGTCTTCTCCACGGGGCTGCCAGGTGAGGGGCCCTAGGGGGTGGGAGGGACCCGCCCAGGAGAGTGAGGGCCCACCAGCCTGGGACGTGCCTTCTACAGTCTACCCTCTGCCTCACAGATGGGGCAGCATCCCTGTTTCTTCTCAGTGTCCCAGGTTGTCCCCCTATCCGGGAAGCCCCCTTGCCCCTCCCTGGGGGCAGTGCCTGCTATCACCCCATGGCCCAGGCAGTCTGCGGAGGGGACAAAATGGACCACCTTCCTGCAGGGAAGGACAGGGACTCTCTGGAGTCACACAGCAGGGACTCTGGTTCCTGGGAAGAGAAGCTGTGTCTGGCCTGTCCCACAGCTCTCAGGGATCACTCAGGAAGGGCTCAGTTCTACCTGTTCCCATCTGGGACCCGGGCAGTTGCCTCAGCTGCCCAGCTGCAGTGCTGTGTCCAGGGGTGGGGATGGGCCTCCTCACCTGCTGGGGCTGTGGACACGACCTTGCAGATGGTGCCAGAGGCCAGGGAGGGCAGGCCCTAGGCCAGGCTGGTGAGCCCCCGCCCCGAGCTACAGGTCAGGAGGTGACGGCGCTCTGTCTTCCAGAGGCTGATGACTCGTCGGTGTTTGTGGTGGGCACCGTGCTCTACCGAAACCTGGGCAGTTTCCTGGCCCTGCAGAGGTGGGCAGCATGGGGCAGGCAGGGTGGGCAGCACCCCAGCCACAGGACACAGGGGAGGCCGAGGGCAGCCTGGGGAATTGGGGACAATGTGTGGCACAGAGGGTGGCCAGGGGTGCAGGGGCCTCACTGGGCATTCGGAGAAGGGCTGTGGGGCATGCTCAGGGCCAGCTCCCCTGATACACCTGCTCCTCTGGCTCTGCACCAGGAACACGACTGTCCTGAACTCCAAGGTGATCTCTGTGACTGTGAAGCCGCCCCCTCGCTCCCTGCGCACACCCTTGGAGATTGAGTTTGCCCACATGTACAACGTGAGTGTCTTCCATGTGTGTGCACTGACACGTCTGCATGCACACGCGTGCACGCTGTGTTCCTGTGATTCCTATCACACTTCTCAGGCATCAATGCCTTGAGGTCTCATGGCAGACCTGCAAGAGAACTGCTTTTATCCCTGAATCATAGGTGGGGAAGCTGAGGCTCAGAGAGGTTCAGTGACTCGCCCAGGGTCACACAGCAGGTTGGTGTGGCCCTAAATTCACCTGCATTCTGACTCCACTGTCTGAGTCTAACCACTCCACTCCCGGGGCTGGCAGCCTGCTTGTTTTCCCAAGGAAGAGAGGTCATCCCTTCCCAACACGGAGCCTTTCCTGCACCTCCTGGCCCCTGTACACCTCAGCCCAGGCCCACAGCTGTGCGAGCGGGCCTGCCTCTGTAGGTTCCGTACTGCCCTGGGAGGCCCAGTGCCCCTTGGTACCTGGGAGCCCGTGAAGCAGGAGGCCCGGAGGCAGACCCCCAGGCCTAACCGTGTGGGCTCCAGAGGCTCTCAGAACGAGGGCATCCTCCTAGAACCGCCTGGGACACGTGCCCTAGGCTCCAGGCCACCGCTGCTGTGTGACCCCAGACAGGTGCTACCTCCTGGGCTGTGTGCCTGGCTGGGTACGAGGAGGAGGTGGCTCTGGTTCTCTGGGGCCTGTGGGCACTGTCACAGCTCACCCAGGGCCTCCTGCAGCACCCCCTGGGCCCTGCTCCTAGGAACTCCCTGTCGGGCCTTGGAGAACTAGGAGCCGAGATGCCCCTGGATGGGCTGAGAGCCAGGACCCCAAGGGGGCAAGCCACCCGGGTCACCCAACCAGGACAGGGCAGTGCCAGGCCTCAGGCCCCAGGCCAGGGATGCAGGAACCCCTGGGAAGAGCCCTGCTCCGTTCTTTCCAGCTGTGGGTGATGGGGGAGTGTCCTCACCACTGTGTGCCTGGGCTTCCTCCCTGATCCGTGGGAGCAGATAAGCCTGGGTGAGGACTAAGCGATTCCCGTGAGTGCCCAGAGCGCCACCCCGTGTGCAGCCCCAAGGAGCTTAGCACGGAGCACCGTCCCAGAGCTGCCTGGGACAGGCGCCCTCGGCTCCAGGCCACTGCTGCAGCACGGGGTGGCACTCTGAGCCCGCTCTTGGACGTAGCCCGTAGGACACAGGACATCAGAGCAGCACGGAGGCCCCTGCCTGACCCCTGTTCACTCTGTCCCAGGGAAGGGTCTTCCCATTACCCCACTTGGCATCAGAGATGGGCTCTGGCCACTGCTGCCCAGCCTGCCATCGTATCTGGGCTCAGAGAGTGGACAGGAGCTGCTAAGGCCACACAGTGGGCAGTGGGAGTGGCGCCAAGCCCCATGATCTTGAGCCATTCCTGTCTCCCTTCTGGGCTCAGTTTTCTCCTGCCTTGGGGCCCGCCCAGGCAGAGCACCTGGCACACCTGTAGGTGGGTCCCAGAGGTGACCGGTGGGTGGAAGCTGGTCGGGGTGGGCAGGGCCCTGACTTCTCCCCCTCTCTCCCAGGGTACCACCAACCAGACCTGTATCCTGTGGGATGAGACAGATGTGTAAGTTCACCTGGGTTTTGTGGTCTCAGGGCTCTGGGGTGGGGTGCCGGGGGGACTGGCCAGTGGGGGATGTGTGCGGGTTTCAGATCAGGGGCCACTGACCCCCAATCCATGTATTTGCTCGGTCCTCCCTGCCATCCTTGCCCAGGCCTGGCTCTGAAGCCTACGCCTCCCCCTCCCTCCCAGGGAGTATGCAGGGCAGGGGAGGAGGGGGTATGGAGGTCCACCCTGGGCCAGGTGAGGGGCAGGGACGTTCTGGCCTGCACTCATGGCAAGAGCAGGTCATGTCTTGGTGTTCAGGTCTGAGGGTGGGTGCCGGTGCCCAGGAGCTGGGGAGCATCGCTGCAGCAGATGGGGCAGCTTGGGGTGGGACTAGAGGGTCAGAGCTATCAGATGGAGCGTGGGCTCCTGGGTCCTCAGCCATGTCGCATGGCCATGTGGTCTCTGCTCAGTTCCCAAACAGAGATTAGGCACCAGCCGCCTCGGGTGCTGCGGCTCAGCCAGGACAAGGTGGACGCTGGTTCCATGCCCTGGGAACTTCCTCACAGAGCGACCGGGCTATGGGCCTCGATCGCAGGGCCCTGTGAGGGGTGCCAGAGTGGGGGTGTCCTCCCAGCTGTGAGGCCAGGGGCAATGAGGAGGGGGCTTCATTGTGTCTGTGCAAAGGCCAAAATCGCGAGTGTCTCCAGAGGTGAGCTGGGTTGGGATTTCGGGAGATAGGGTGGAGAGCTGGCAGCTGGGTCCTGCCGGCCACTGAGCCTGGTGGACTGGGCCTTCCCTACGGGCTCTGGCCCGTGTGTCAGGGAGGTTCTGGCCAGGAAGGCGGGGCTTGAGACCGACACCTGACCACCTCCCGCTGCTATATCCCTCAGGCCCAGCCCCTCACTGCTCCGGCCCCTCCAGCCCCAGGCCTCCCCATGCCCTTGCCAGGCCTAGTGAGTGAGTGTGGCCAGCCTGGCCACCTGGGTGCTGTGGCACACACAATGGCCCCTTGTGCGGTGGGCGGTGCAGTGACAGGTGTGTTTCCTGAGAAGTCAGGGGAGGCTTCCCGAGTGGCTGGTGCCAGAGGCCTGGTAGTGGAGGGGAGGCCGAGGCTTGAGGCTCCGGGAAAGGTGCACAGTGGGTGCAGGGGTGAGGGGGGCTGCAATGTGGTGAGAGGCCGGATGGTGGGGGCTGTTGTGGGGATGGAACAGCCACCTCCCCCACCAGCCCCCATCTACCCTCCGTGACCCCCACCATCCACCCTGCAGCCCACCATCCTTCGTCTGCTGGTTTCTACCACTGGCAATGTCCCTGCTTTAGGAGGTCCCAGCCCTCGGCCTCCTTCTCTCCCCAGGGAGGAGGGATAGTGACCAGGAAAACAGTGTGACAATGATAGCTCATGCATGTGCAGGAAGTGGAGCTGACAGGGCCTGGTGGCAGCTGGGCTGAGCTTCCTTTCCAAGCAGGGGCCGTGGGGGCCTCTGTGAAGTGTGTGTCAGCAGAGACCTGGCCCGTGTGACACTGTGTGCATGGTGTCCAGGGAGAAGGAAGAGCCAGCGTGAAGGCCCTGAGTGGGAGTGTGCAGGCCATGTGCCCTCCTGAACTCTCCTCCATCCTCTGTGGACTCCGCTGGCCTTTTCAGCTCTGGGGCTGGGAGAGGCGGGGCGGCCCCACAGCCAGGGGGCAGCTCTGTGGCTTTGGTTGCGGCTGATCTTTGCTCTGGGTTGCGCAAATAGCACAAGTTCTTTGTCCAAAAAGAAATCAGAAAAAGGGTGGGAAAAGAAAAGGCACCCGGTGGGTGCTTGAAGCGCACAGGCCGGTCCCTGTGGTTTGCATATTCAGGGCTGGAGATTGTGCTGCGGCTGTGGGCTGCTCGTGTCTTACCCCTCCCCACCACCCTGAAACCCTCCCTCAGGCTGTTCACCAGCTGCAGCTCCCAGGCGGGTCCCCTGGCTCACCCAACCAGCCCCTCCTGGTGACCCTTGGGAGCCTTCCTGCTTCCCACTAAGGTAAACAGCTGCAGGACCAGCGCCTGCGGGTGGCAGCTCTGCCTACACCTCTGATCTGTCCCTCAGGATCAAGTCCCCAGGCCGAGGTCTTAAGCTCTTGGTAGTAAATTGCTCTCAGAAAGGAGTGACCCATCATCCCTTCCCCATCCTCACCCCGGGCAGCAGGCTGCCAGGGGCCTGGTAATCCCAGCTAGGTCAAGGTCACCGCCCTAGGGACCAGGCTGTGGCCAGGAGGACATGCTGTATAGCCATGGCAGATCCTACCCCCTGGGAGACTTGACTTCCTGTCCCTGTGGCCAGTCTGCCTGCTTTCGGGTTGGGGTCAGGGCAGTGAGAGGAATGTAGCCACCTCCTTGGGTATTGGCATGGCCTCTACCTGCCCCTCCTCCACTGGTGTGGATGCACTGGAGTGTGAAGGTCTCAGATGCCTGGGGGCTCAGGGCCTTGAGGACAGGAGAAGGTACCAGTGTGGTCTGAGCAGTTCTGTGGCCGAGCGGGCCTGGCAGCTCTGAACCCACAGTCCCTATTTGATCCTTGACACAGCCTGGGCTCTGAGCCACACCTGCTGCTTGCAGGGAGCTGAGGTCCTGAGGGCCTGCAGTCTAGCTGAGGCCGTCTGCCCTGAACCGAGCAGCCTGGAGTCCAAGAGGGTGGAAGTCAGGGAGTCAGCCCTTCCTCCTACTGTTTACCTGCTACCCTCTCTGAGTTGGATGGCTCCTCCCTGCACAGCCCCGAGGAGCCGTGTTTCCCTGTTGACCCTGGGTCTGCTCCACAGTGTGCTGGGGCGTGGTCTGTGCAGGTGCGGGTCTGTGTGTGCACTCGGGTGAGGAGTCGTGCGTCTGGGAGGGATTCTGCGTGTGGACAGTGCAGTGGTGTGTAGGGGCAGGGGAGTGAGGGCCATCAGTGACCGTCCACTGAGAAATAGTGATCTCTTAGATCCATAATTGTGATCCATAACTGAACCTTGATCCTAGTTGCAGATGAGCTTTTACCCTGTTCACACACTGAGTTCTGGCCCTGGTCACAGGCTTAGCCCTGATCCTGGTCACACATAGTCCTTCCTGACTTCGGTCACACTGAGCTTTGACCCTGGTCACTCACTGAGCCCAGACTCTGATCATCACTGAATCCTGACTCTGTCATACACTGAGTGAGCCCTGACACTGGTCACAGGCTGTACCCTGATCCTGGCTGCCCACTAAGCCCTGATTTTGATTGCACACTGTGTTCTGATCCTCGTCACGGGCTGAGTCCTACTTCTGTGTTTCAGCTGGAATGACTTGTGCATGTTCACGTGCATTATGTATATGCTATATGTTTGCAGGGCCACCTCCTCCTCTAGCTGTATGTAACAGTTGACCATGTGACACACTCATCCTGGAAAGAATGCGTCAGAGGCTTCCACCCACAGTGCAGACCCTCTGCCTGCCTCACCCCCAGTTACACACACACTCGCACATGTGGGCCCAACAGCCACACTCCAGGCACCTGCTCGTGCTCTGTAATCCCTTGGCCTTGAGAGCCCCTGGAGTACCCCTTGCCCCAGCAGTCAGATGTATGTGACCAAGTCCCACCCTCTTGAGCCCAGACCTCCTGGATCATCCAGTCCTGAACCCTGGCCTGGCAGCATGACTCCAGGGCTCCTGCTCCCCCACACTCCTGCACCAGCCTGGCTTGTGGTAGTGGGGTCCTGGGCAGGGGGGAGCTGGGGGAGAAATGGGGAGCAAAGGGGGCCTTGCAGAGTTCCCAAATGTTCACACCAGGAGAGACCACCCATATGTCAGCACATCCCTGTATAGATCCTTAGCCTGTGTGTCTCAAGTGGAGGGCAGTGGCTGCCATGTCAAAGTCACGTCTGTATGCCCAGAATCGAGCGCTGTCCTGTTGTGGATCAATAATGGTTTATGAGCAGTGCAATGACCGGCGGCCAGATGCAGGAATAGATGAGCAAATGGATCTGTGGTGGGTGCTGTGGACAGTGGGGGTGTGGATGACCCATGGTAGCTGGCCGTGTGCCAGTGGGTTGTTCCAGCCTGGCTGTTGCGGCCCCTGGCCTGTCTCACACAGAGGGCCCAGGCCAGGGGCCGCTGTCCTGGAAGGTGCTCAGGACCCAGATTCAGGAGTGTGGGTGTGGGTTCCCTGGTGGCAGGGAGATAATGGGCAAGCCATGTGATGGCTGCGTGAATGACACTCTCCCATCCTTCCCGCCACCCCCACCTTCTCTCCTTCTGTCCACCCCCATCTGTACCCATCCACACATCCTCCCAGCCACAGCCCACTTGCCATCCTTTCCTCCATCATCTCTCACTGATCAGTTCCCCAGGGCTGCCACAGCAAATAACCAAAATCACCACAACGGAGTAGTTTAAAACAACAAAAATCTATTATCTCATAGTTCTGGGGGCCAGAATTGGGAAATCGAAGTGTTGGTAGGGGCATCCTCCTTTGGGAACTCTAGGGAA
This sequence comes from Mirza zaza, assembly GCA_008750895.1. Lineage (NCBI taxonomy): Eukaryota > Metazoa > Chordata > Mammalia > Primates > Cheirogaleidae > Mirza > Mirza zaza. The sequence continues at coordinate 55,280 of VSMD01071152.1, forward strand.
GAGTCCTTTCTGGCCTTGCCAGCTTCTGGTGGCTTTAGGCATTTCTTGGTGTTCCTAGGCTAGGAGCAGCATCCCTCCAGTCTCTGCCTCCGTCTCTACCTGGCTCCTCCCTTGTGTCTCTGTGTCCACTCCTCTTCTTATAAGGACACCAGTCACTGCATCTATGGCCCACCCTAAATCTAGGGTGGTGTCATCTCAGGATCCTTAATTATGTCTGCCAAGGCCCTATTTCCAAATAAGATCACATTCACAAGTTCTGGGGGTTAAGACTTGGACATATATTTTGGGGGGACACTATTTAGCCCACTGTAGACAGAGAGGTGGGCAATGGATGGATGTGTGGGTAGATGTGTGGGTGGATGAATGGGTGTATGAGTGGATGATGGGCAGAGAAAGGGTGGAGTTGGGTGATGGGTTGATAAAGGCCAGTAGCACATATTGGGAGTTGAGCTCCGTGGTCCTGAATGGACAGCTCCCTGGTATTTCACACATCGGAAGTTGCAGATGGTTTGCAGTCTCTTTGTTTTTTGGTTTATTACTATTTTATTTTTGCGGTATGTATTTTATTTTTTTATTTCACAGTATTTAGAGGGTACAATGTTTTTGTTACACGGTCACTTTTTGTAATGCGTGAGTTAGGGCTATATGTGCTTGTCACCTGATTGTACCCATTAGATAGGTTTCTGCCCCTCCCCTCGCCTCCCCATCCCTGCCACTGCCCCCACACCTTGGGTTTGCAGTTTTTTAAAACTCCTTTTAAAAAAATAAATAACTCAAATTTACATAGAGTATAAAAGTCAGAGCAAGAAAGATCCTCAGGTGTGTCCTCACTTGAAAAGTGGTTCAGCCGAGGCCCAGAGTGGGGACGTTAGTCAGGGCAGAGGCCTGAAGCCCTCATCCTGCTACACAGGTATTTGTGGGGCTGTTCTGCGAGATGCCAGCCCCATGTGGGCTCTGGGAAGGGCAGCCTTTTACGTGCTTCAAGGTAACACACGCATCCACTAGAAAGGTCCTGAGAAGTCCTGCAAGCAGGATGCTCCTTCAACTGTGTTGGTAGTTTCCCTGGTTGGTGAGCTCTCAGCACCCTTATTCTGCCTGATGTGGGCCTCTCCTGGTCCTGAGCCAGCAGAGCAGACCCTGGGACAGGCTGGGAGTTAAGGGGGGACATGTGAAAGGGACATTCGCTTAGCTCCTTTCCAGAAGCCCTACCTGGGGCCAGGCACTGTTCAGGGCCTCGGCTCACTCACATGGCCTTTCTCAGCCTCCTTGTTCTCTGTTAACCAGTTTCACAGCTGAGGAGACTGAGGCCCAGAGTGCTCTCTGGCAAGCCCAGGGTCACCCTGCAGACTGTTCCAGCCTATTCTGTGCGGCCCCAGGCCTGCGTTGCACAGAAGGCTCAGGCCAGGGTCCACTGTCCTAGAAGACACTTGGGACCCAGGCCTGGCCCTCCTTGGGATCTCTACCCAAGCGAGCATCCGGGTCCCTTTAAGAGCCTCACCCCCTCCCACCCTTTTCCTGGTCTCCTTGGAGAGGGCAGTGAGGGCAGGTCGTGCGGAGCGGAAGGAAGACTTGGCAGGGTCCTACAAGCGCTGTCAGCAGCCGGTTCCCAGCCCGGTTTCTCCCACGCCGGCTGGTCCCCATGGGGGCAGAGGAGGGGAGCGCTGGGGAGGGGCAGGTCCAACACAGAAGGCCTCTTTGGTGGCCTGGGAAGGGCCTCAGGATCCACGCCCCTGAGCGAGCAACAGAAGGAGGGTGTGCGTTGCTCCCCAACTGGGCGGGGGCCCAGGCGTGGGGGAAGGGCGGAGTGCTGCTCCCCGGCCTGGCCGCTGCTCCAGCGCCTGCTTTCTCTGCATCTCTCCCGGGAGTCCTCGGGTGGGCAGCAGGGCAGGCAGAGGCCTACCCTGCGCTGCAGTTTCCACACCTGTGAAGGGACTCACTGCCCGTGCGAGAGCTGGAAGGAGCGGGCAGGGTCACGAGGTCATGCCCACAGACAAGCTCCCATAGTGTGAGCTTAGGGTAGGGACAGCCCCCTGGCCCTCCTGAGGTCCCCGCAGTGCCCCTCCATGCTCTCCGGGAGGCCCTCTGCCTGTTTCCAGCATCCGTGCCCTGTCCTCCCCATGGTGACCCCGATCCGCGGTGTGTCCCTGTTTCCTGATGGCCCCCACTCCAGCAGAGCACAGCCCCAGGGGCTCTCGTGCACTTGAGGTGTGTGCTCAGAACTGGAATGTGCCCCATCTCTCTCATTAATTCACTCACTCATTCATTGCCTGAACACATGTGCCCTCAAGGTGCCCTCCACACTGCATGCCCAGGGCACATCCACCAGGGATACCTGGCCCTCAGGAGCCCAGCGCCTCCTACTCTGAGAGATGGGGCGAGGGGCCCCCTGAGGAGGGAAGGCAAGGAGGCACGGAGCCTGGGCTGCCTGGGACATGGCTGTGGGTTGCCTTGTGGGTGCCTGCTTGGGTCCCTGTGTCCCAAGGGCTAAGGGTTCGTGGGTCTTACAGCTGGGGTTGACAGGCCAGGACAGCCCCTCCCTCTGGCTGGGGAATCCTAGGCTCTGGCCAGTCTGGCTGAGCGAGCCCAGGCCTCAGTCTCCTCAGCTGTACAACGGGACAGAGGGTACCCACTCCAGGGCCACTGTAGAGAGAGGTAGTGTGTACCCTGCCCCCATCCAGGGAGCTGCTGCCAGCCCCCACACGGCGCCTCCAGGCGACTGTAGCTGCCAGAAGGGCCCAGAGCTGCCACCCTCCCCTGCGCCACCCCCCTCCATTCTCTTTCTTCTAGAAAAGCCTGCCAGATGCTTGGCTCTGCAGCCCCCGGAAGCATGGCTGGGAAGGGGCTTCCGCCTTGGAGGAGGGTCAGGTGGGCCACAGCAGATGTACCACCCCTACCTGCCTGCCAAGACCCCTGTCCTCTCCCCCCTGGGAGCCTGCCCACTGCTCCCCAGGCCTACCTGCTGCAGGCTTCTATCTTGGCCACACCGTTCCCACCGTGTGTTCCATCTGTCCTCCTGCCTCTCGCTGTACCAGGCCAAGTGGGGAGCCAGGCACCTGGCCAGGCATGGGCACCCAGGGTGGCTCAGCAGGGGGCAGGGCAGGGCTCACATCCTGGCCCTGCTCCTTACTGATGGGGTGACCTTCCACCTCCTGAGCCTCGGTGCCTGCGTCTGTAGGACAGGCTGCCATGACTGTTCAGCAGCACAGTGTGTGTCAGTCATTTAGAGCCAGGAACTGCTCAGCCAGTAGGCGCCACCATTGCCCTGCTGGTTCAGGAAGGCTTCCTAGGGGACAGCAGTGAGCCCTTTGGACAGAGTGCCACCCTTGGTCCAGAGGGGTGTGGCCGGGCCACCCCACCCACTGGGGATGTGAGGCCAACTCAGAGTGGGCTTGCTGGGGGCTGGCCCTGGGCTGGCTGTGGAGAGCGAGCTGGAGGCACCGGGCAGGAGGGCGGCAGACGCACCCAGGCCCCAAGCAGTGTGTGCAAAGGCCCGGAGGCAGAGGGCTGTGGAGTGCTGCCCAGCAAGGTGTCAGCCAGCGAGGTGGGAATTGGGGAGCAGAGAACTGGAGGGAGGCAGGGCTGCTCAGGCCAGGGACCCCATCAGCACCTTACCTGAACCCCCATGTCTCCCTTTAGGAGAGAGGTGAGCCCTGACATCCGTCAGCCCTGATCCATCTGACAGTCGCAGTTCTCTTGTGGGGTTCAGAATGGTGGCCATGGTCACCTGGGGTCCCCAGCAGGGTTAAGCAACCCCGTGCTGCCCACCAGGCTCCTTTACACTCAGGTGGCCCCCAGCAGCCATCACAGCCAGCTCCTCAGGCCTGGTGACCCTGCCTGCCTCTTGCGGTGCTGACCACATCTGAGCCTCCCTCAGCAATGACAGGTCTGCGACCGGGGCCTCCAGGGTTCTCGTGTTCCCCACTATGAAAGATGCCAATCTCCCGGCTCCCACTCGGCACTGCCTAAGTCTGGGGAGGCCCCCACCCCATCCCCCTCCTCCACTGTGAAGGCTCCTCCCTAGTGCACCTCACGGGGCTGCCATGAAGAGGTGTGATGGGCAGGTGGAGGGCTGGCTGCAGAGGGTGCCATGGGGACGTGCCTGGGAGGGAGGAAGCCTCCTCCCTTTCCTGCCCAGCGCCTGTGGAACTCTGTTTGAGGTGCAGCCGCTCACTTACTGCTTCAGAAAGGTCATTCAAAACCCCAGCTTCCCAGACAGTGCAGTGGTTTGGTCTCTGCTGTCAGTAGAGGGAGGGTGGTGACTGAGTGTTCTCATTTCTGTGGGGGGGGGTGCAACTTGGGATGTGGGAAGGCAGGATTTGGGGTGGACACAGGAAGGATTTTCAGATTAGCCAAGTGACCATGGGTGTCCATTCTCCTACCTTGGCCTTTGTATAGAGGTGCCTGGAAGCAGGGGGTTGTGGAATGGCCTTGAGGTCACCTGAGCAGACTGAGTCTTCAGGAGTTAGGTGAGCTGGGAGATGCCTGGGGGGTGGTCAGAGGTGACAGGTATTGGTAGTGGTGTGGCTGCCTGCGTTCCAATTGCCACATGTTGATGGTGACGGTGGTGGTCAGACCTTCTGCAAGATTGATTCCACCTACACTGCCCTGGACATGGTGAGTGCTGGATAAGTGCTTGTTGAATGCCTGGGATGGTGGTACCAGGCTAGCATCAGATCTGCTGAGGTGGTGGCAGTGGTGGTGATGAGGGCATGGTGATGTTGCTAATAGTGCAGGTGATGCTGGGACTGTGGGTGATCGGGTAGTGATTGTGGTGCCCATGAAGGGACAGTAATGGGGAAGAAGGCTGTGGCGGTGATGGTGGTGGTGATGGTGGTGGAGGTGATGGTGATGATGGGGATGAGTGGTAATCACAGTGCTATTGATGATGGTGGTGGTGGTGGCGGTAATGATGGTGGTGATGGTGGTGGTCATTGTGGTGGTGGTGGTGGTGATGATGGTTGTGATGGTGGTGGTGATGGTGGTGATGGTGGTGATGATGGTGGTGGTGGTGGTGGTGGTGGTGATGGCGATGATAGTGGTGGTGGTGATGGCGGTGATGGTGGTGGTGGTGGTGGTAGTGGTAGAGGTGATGATGGTGGTGATGGTGGTGATGATGGTGGTGATGATGGTGGTGGTGGTGGTGGTAGTGGTGGAGGTGATGATGGTGGTGATGGTGGTGGTGATGGTGGTGATGGTTGTGGTGATGGTGGTGGTGATGGCAGTGGTGGTGATGGTGGTGGTGATGGTGGTAGTGGTGGAGGTGATGGTGGTGGTGGTGGTGGTGATAGAGATTATGGTGATGGTGATGGTGGGGATGAGTGGTGATCAGAATGCTATTGATGATAGTGATGGTGTTGGTGATAAAGGTGGTGGCAATGATAACAAACATGTTGATGATGATGCTGTTGGTAGTGGTGGTGACGGTGATGGTGTTGTTTGTAGTAATGATTGTGGTGTTGATTACTGATGATGGTATTGGTCGTGGTAGTGACGTAGTAGTAATGACAGTGGTGGTGATAGTGGTAGTAGTGGTTGTATTGTGGCTGTGTTGCTAGTAGTGGTTGGATTCAGTGGTAGCTGTGAAGTGGAGGCTGTGGTAACAGGCGTTGCTGGTGGTAGTCTCAGCTCTTAGGTGAATTTGCAGCCCATGCCCCCAGTGGCCAGCAGGACCTGCCCATGGCACAGTTAATGAGCCAGTGCAGCAGTTGTGGGGACCCAGCCAGAGTGGACAGGAAAATTGGGTGGAGAGAAGAGGAAAGCACCTGCGAGGCCTTGGTAGTCTGGGAGGGCATCTCAGAGGAGGTGAGGCTGGGCTGGCTATGATGGGGGAGGTTTGGGATCTTCCAGACCCAGAGGTGTGCTCTTGTGGGCACAGGCCAGGCCAAGAGGCACTTGCTGAGTGAGTGAGTGAATGTGCCATCCCCTTGACCTTCCAGCCAGGCACCAGGGGCCGGAGCATGAGGGTTGTGGGTATCCGGGCAGTAGCCCCTCAGCTTGCAGAGTGGGTGATGGGTCAGGCAGAGGAGGGCTGCAGGTGAGGTTCTGAGTGAGGGGCCAGGCCCAGGAAAGGCTTTCTGAGTGCTAGGCCCTGAGCTGGGGAGGAGTCAGCAGGTAGAACAGGGTGGGCAGGACCCCAGCCCCTTAACCCAGCCTCCCACCCTCTCTAGGACCCCTGTCTGCCTGGCAGACAGCCCTGGGCCTCTGTGCCCCCTGCCCAGGTGTGTCAAGAGAAGAGCCACTGGACCCTGGGAGGGCCAGATTTCCAGCCCAGGGACAGGTCTGTGGCTAGAAGCCCTGACTGAGTGTGGCTGGCGCCAGGCAGGAGCCAGGAGATTGGCATCTCACATGGTGGGGAACACGAGATGCTCTGGAGGCTGTGGTCACAGACCCATCGGTGCCGAGTGAGGCTCAGACACGATCAGTAGCAGCAGAGACTCCAGGGCCAGCCTCAGAGGCAGGGCCACCAGGCCGGAGGGAGCTCATTTCTCACCTGGCAGCTGGGACTCAGCAAGATCCAGGTCAGGTGGGTGTCCAGACCACAGCATCAGTGGGTCACAAAGGCCAGGGTCCCCCCCAGACCCTAGGCATTGCCCTGGGGCCCTGTGCTGGGAGGGGCTGGAGCTGACCTGGGCTCCTGGAGATCCTCACAGACTGGCAGCCAGCTAGGGGCTGGACATGGAGGGGGAGGTCAGGGAAGCTTCCTGGAGGAGTGGCTCAGGAGAAGCCTGAAGAATAAGGCTGGATCAGCCAGAGAACATGGCTTGTGTGGTCAGAGGGACCAACCAAGATAGGAGGCAGGAGAGGGTGCATGTGTGCTGGGCTGTGCAGGCAGACAGTCGTGTGACCTGCTGAGTGAGGCAGAACACAGGGAGGGGAGCCCCGCATAGCAGCAGGGCAGGGTCTGATTGAGGGGTCAGGTGCAACGTGCAGGAGCTCATGGGAAGGACAGGTGGGAAGCCTGGTTATCCAGGCAGGCTTCCTGGAGGAGCAGACGATGCCAGTCTTGATCTGTGGCCAAGAAGGTGGGGTTGGGAGGGGCACTCCTGATGGATGAAGTGTGATTATTTGGGGCTTGCACCCGGATGGTGATGGAGGTGTTGCCTCGAGGGCTCCAGGTGGAGGCCAGCCCATTAAGGATCTTGAAGGCCTGGCTTAGTTTTGGGGACTCCTAGAAGCCCCTGCCTGCAGAGACACTATTTCAGCTCCCTGCCCAGCACCTGAATTTCCCCACTGGGGCATGCTGTGCCCACTCCTGGCTTCTTTCTGCTGTGTGGGAGGACACTCTATGAGTCATTCACACTAGAGTGTGAATTAGCCCATCAAATCCAAGGGGACCCCGACAGCGCACAGTCCCATAATAGCACCTGCTTCGTGGGCTGGGAAGAGGCATCATGAATGCAGTTAAGGCACTGCTGTGGTGGGTGGGTGGGCTCTCAGTGTGCCCTCTCCATCACTGTCCCCTGATGTCCCATGACGATGGCCAGCTGGTGAGGCTTTCTCTGAACCACCCTCACCTGGGACATCCTCTGGGAGCTTAGGGTGGGGTCCACACTGGGTGGGGGGCTTCCCTGGCAGCCTTGGCTACTGCTGGGTTTAGGGGGTTCCTGAGTGGTTTGCAGGGAGTCGAGGCTCATGGCCCAAGTGTAGCAGAGGATAGAGTGGGGAGGTTGGGTCATGGAGGTTTTGGCAGGTCCCTGTGGGCCCTGGGAGCTGTGTGGCCTTTGCTCCAAGTAAGGAGGGGGCCCCTGGAGCCATGTGGCCTGGCATGTTTTAGATGACCACACTGGTGCTGTAGGAGGCCAGGCGGAGGAGGGCAGGGGTGGCCGCAGTAGTCAGAGGGAATGGTGGCAACGGGTGCCAGCAGGTGGCCGAGGAGGGTGGGCAGTGCTTAAACTCTCTGTGCATTTAGAAAGAAAGGCCAGTGGGACCTGCGGATGGTCAGCTGCAGAAGGGCTTGAGGTCGGGGTGGGCGGCGGCTGGCAGAGCTCTTTCTTCTGTTCGAGCACACGTCTTGGCTGAGCACCCTGTCCCCACTGGAGCCTCAGGACTTGGTGCATCAGGACATGTGCTGGAGGCCACAGGCATGTGGATAACAGAACAGGAAATGCCCCTTGAGTTTGTTGTGGAGGTGCTTGGTGACCTTGGCAGGAGCTGACTGGGAAGAGTCCCCATGGTAGGGGTCACTAGTGACTTACAGAGGGCTGAGCAGTGGCTGGACCTGTCTGAGGGGCCCAGGTTCCCCTGGCTGCCCACTCCTCTCAGGCAGGGAGGGACCCCTGCTCTTCCGGTCCTGAGAGGTGTCACTGCCCCAGCTCCTTCTCTCACCCTGGGCCTAAGGAGTGGGGAGCAGGTGAAACTGACCCAGATTTCTCAGGCCTGGGCCCGGGAAGGGGGGGCCTGGCTCTGTGACCCAGATATTCCAAGTTTCTGTAGCTTAGAAAAGAGGTGGCAAATGGTCTCCCACGTGTGGGAGCAATCGCTGTATGCAAAAGGAGGGAGTGACCTGCCTGTGTTGCAGAGATGGGAACAGGTGTCCCCTGTAGCAGGAAGGATTTTAGTCAGACTTGGGGAAGAACTTACAGATGTGAATTGGGATCTAGTATGAGAGGATGCTTCCTAGAGGTTTTGTTAAAAGAAGGAGGGCTGAGGCTTTCTACCTTCCCCAGGTCGACATGTATCTAAGACCCAAGTAAGGGTATTCAGGGACCACCCCTCCATCCGTCTTGCTAAAGGCCAGGTTTTGGCCCATGTCCAGTGTAGCAAGGAAGGTAACTCCTGGGAAGCCTTCACTAACTGGGTTCTTCTCCTGGCTTGGGATGGCCTAGAGCAGGCAGGCTCTCTGTCCAGCGTGACGCTGCCCTTGAGGCCCCTTTTAGACCTGTGACTCAGTCAAGGTTCAGATGTCACAGGCCCCAGGAGGAGGGGGCAGCCCAACAGATAAAAACTGGAATGTAAGCCCTACTGCTGTCCTGCTGGGTGGCCTTGGACAATCACCACTTCTCTGAGCCTCGGTTTCTTTATCTACAAAGCTGACCTGAGAGTTATTGCAAAGATCTAATAATATAATGCCAGAAAGCCCTTAGCACAAAGCAGAAGCCATTATTATTGAGGGCAGTGAAGGGCAAGGGTCCCTGTCCCTGGGCTGCATGTTGGGGGATAGAGGCTGCTTCCCTGATACACTGTCCGGGCCTGCTGAAACCAGGACACTGGAGGAGCAGAGAGGCCGGGGCTGGGCACCTGAATTGCAGTCCTGCAGGGTCTGCATGAACCCCCAAGCCACTGCCCCCAGGGCCACGCACTTACAGAGTGGCCAGCAGCTGCCCGCCGCCCGAGCCACCAGCCTGGTCTCCAGACCAGGGACAGGGGCCTCCCCGGGCCCTCCACAGGCTGAGGCTGTAGGGGCAGGCCCTGGCCTGACCGCTCAGCAATGCGGGCTGCAGCCCTTCTCTCCCCTTACCCCGGGAGGCTGATAAGCTAATTAGTGCCCATGGCAGGAGCCCTGCGGGCTAGGCACTGGCTCCCATGCTGGCGTCCTCCCAGGCAGTGGCAGGCAGCTGTCAGCCTGGCGTCCTGTGGACTCACCAGTGCGGCTGGGAACCTGCCAGGCTATTGGCCCCAACTGGCCCCAGCCAGGCAGGCGCCCCGCACCCCAGGCCTCAGGGAACTGTCCCATGGAAGTGTTCTAGCAACCCTCAGGCAGGTAGGCAGCTGGGTTTCGGGACCCTCCACTCAGACAGAGGGCTGAGGCAGTGCCCATGCCTGGTCTGTGAGAGACAGAGCTGGGATTTGAACAAAGTACCGCCACCCACAGAGCCCTATCCTTCAGAGCAGCCGTGGACAGGCCAGTCAGCAGCAGAGACAGAACCAGCCGCAGGACTCTCCCTCCATGGAGTTCACGTGTTCTGGTGCCCTCTTGGTGTCTGGTCAGACATAGACTGCAGCCACACGCCCATGCCAGGCATCAGGACAGGCCCTCCTGAGGAGTTGGACTCAGCCAGGCCCTTGTGACTCTGTGCCCCTGGTGGGTATCTGGCTCATGTGTTCCCCTGTGGCTTGGGGTCAGTGGCTTCTACCCTAGAGGGTGCAGGGGATGGGGGAGATGGCAAGTGGGGCATGCCTGGTACACATGAGCGAGATCTTGGAAAACCCTCTGGTGGGGATGCAGGATCTGGAGCGCCACTGGGAGCTCCAGGACTTTCCAGGCACCCCTCGCTCCCTTTCCTGTTCCCTCCACACCCCTAGGTCCTGCCTAGGTCAGCATCCTATTCTGTGCCCAGCAGGAGAGGGAGAAGGGGTCTCAGCCCCCGGGCTTTGACTTTTGCGCCATGCTGTGTTGGGGACACAGGGCCTGCAGTGGGGAGCCACACAGGGCAGCCTGGGTCCCTGGCCTCCATGCTAGTGGCTGAGGATGGTGTTGTGGCTGCCCTTTGGGGCCTGTGAGGTTTGCACGGGCTCAGGCAAAGGTGTCTCTGAAGGTGCAGGGCCCTTCATGGCTCCTGCCTACGTCGGTGTCTTTCCTTTACCAAGGCCCCTAGGATGGATGAGCATGGGGTCGCTGAGCCTTGGCCCCATGGGACAAGGACCTGGCTTCCTCACACCACGCTTGAGAGGGGAGGAGGCTTCCCAGGGCCAGGTAGCCCAGAGTGAGACCTGCAGAGCCTGAGGCCAGCTCCTGGGCCCTCCTCCCAGCTCTGCCTGGCCTGTGATCTGGACCACAGATTTTCTTCTCTGTAAAACAGGACCAAGTCTCTCCCTGAGTGGGTGGGGGAGACTACGAGATAAAAGCAGATAGTAAGAGCATTCTCAGGGGTCTCCTGGCTTACCCAGAGCACATCCCTTCTCCCCTGGGCCTGAATCTCAGAAAGTTCTGCTGCTGCTTCCCTGGGCTGCTGAAAATGGAGGGAAACAAGGAAGGAGATTGGACAAGAATGCCCCAAATTCAGTAGAGACTGTTTTGGGCCATTGGACACCTGGAGCTGGGGATCCACAGGCACATGTGCCGAGCACGGCCCTGTGCCACTCAGCACTGCGCCAGGTGTGCCGAGTGCCCACTCCCCATTTTAGAGATGAGGAAACTGAAGCAAGAGGTGGTGTAGGTGGCTGCCCAAGGTCACAGAGCTAGGGTGCAGCCAAGGTGCACTTCAATGCCAGGTGTCTGATCTGCAGCAGCACTCAGCTTGTGCGCTTGTGCACGTGGTTCAGGGCCGTATGTGTGGGCGGCACTCCTCTGGGGAGAGCAGGCTGGAGAGAGCACCAGCCCACTGTGCAACCAGGCAGATCCTTTTGGCTCTGGGCCTCAGAGCCCCTGCTGGTGCAATGGGGTGGGATGGAGAGGGGTGAGCTGAGGGCTCTGCAAGGCACCATGCAGCTCCTCATTCCTGGACTGGGAATGGTTGAAACTGCAGCATGAAGGATCTAGGGCAGACCACAGGCAGACCAAAAGACCCAGGCTTTTCTCCTGAAGTCCTGGGGTAGGAGATAGGTCCCAGTTACTTAGGGAGGGCTGATGCTTCTTACAGCCTGGGTTCAGAAGGAGACCACTCTATGGTGTGGCTCCTGCAACTGCAGTTTCAACTTCCAATTATTGGCTCATCTCTTCAGGAGCCCCTCTGCCACTAGGCAGGCCTGGGGACTGTGAACTCAGCCTCAGAGAGGCCCTCCCTGGGCACTTTCTGCAAGCTGAACCCCAACAGGCGAGAGGAGGGCAGGCTCAGCTGCAGGCCGGGTCTGTGAGGGATGGACAATCTAAAGTTTCTGGACAAGAGGCTTGCCTTGAAGGGTGGGGAGATTTGGCTCAATAGCAGGAGAAGGAGGAGCGCTTTGCAAAACAGTTCAGTCGCTGGTGCACCAAGAACGTGACAAGTCCCGTGCTTAAATGCAAACGGGGGCAGTCTTGGGCTTGTAGACAGCAGGGGCCTGGGTCGGGTCGCAGGGAAGTCTCCAGCCGCCTCCCTGCGGGGAAGGCTGTGCCAGTCCCAGGAGATGAGCAGCAGGCCCTGGGGGACTGGGCCCCCAGGGACAGGGCTCTGGGGAGGCGGATGTGGGGGATGGTGCGGCCCCAAGGTCACCAGCTCCAGCCAGCGCCCGTGGCTGTGGGGCCAAGAGCTCAGAAGCGCCCCCGCCCCGCTCTGAGCCGGCCCGCGCCCGCAGCCACACCCGCTCTCTCCACGAGCGCCCGCGGGGGGCCGGAGAGCCGGGGCGGTGGGGACGCGGGCGCCCGGGCCCCGGGCCAGCCGCTCCGCCCCCTCCCCGCGCCCCCGCCCCGCGCTCCCGCGGGCGGCTCCCGGCTCGGCTCGGGCTCCCGGCTCGGCTCGCGGCGGCGGCGGCGGCGGCGGCGGCGGCGGCGGCGGCGGGCGCGGAGCGCGGCATGGGCGCCGGGGCCCCCGGGCCTGGTGGCGGCCGGCGCGCGGCTGCGGGCGCAGGTGCCGGGGGTGGGGGGGCCGGGGCGCGGAGCCGCGCTGGGGGGCCCGGGCGCCCGCGTCCCCGCCGCCGCTGACGCTGCCGCCTGTCTCCTCCCGTGTCCCGCCCGCCCCCAGACCCTCCTCCTCCGCCCCCCCGCAGCTCGGGCCCTGGTCGTGGCGCGGCTGCCGCACGGTGCCCCTCGACGCCCTCCGGACGCGCTGCCTCTGTGACCGGCTCTCCACCTTCGCCATCTTAGCCCAGCTCAGCGCCGACGCGGTGAGACCCCGCTGCTGGGACGGCGGGAGGGGCGCTGGGCGGGCGGGGGCGGCGGGAGGGCCCCGTGGGGAGGCCGGCGGGTGTGCGGCGGGCGGCCCCTTCACTGCCCCAGAGGGGTCTCAGCGTCCTGCAGCCACCAGTGGCCTGGCCAGCCGGCCATGCACCTCTGAGGAGGGTGGTGGGAGCCGAGTGGGTGGTGGTGTGGACTTGGGGACGGCCTGGGAGGAGCCCGGACCCCTGGGAAGTGACCGATGGGGGGGAGCATCTCTGCTCTCCTTGGAGGCCTGGGACCTTGGAGAGAGCTGGTTCCTCAGAGAGAGAGACAGGCTGGGTCCTGAGCCCTGGGGCTGGGGAGGGCATCTCCTGGAAGAGGGACATGCACCTGGTGGGTCCTGGCCTACCAGGGGCAGGAGGGAGCAGGAGCTGCCACCTTCCTGGAGCTTTTCCCACCTACTCCAAGCAGAGCCTGGCCTGCAGCAGGGGTCCTGGCCCAGATCCACAGCCCTCCCCAGGCAGGCCTCATCTCTGGGCCTCCTTTTTGTTCCTGGGATTCTTGTGGGGGCTGCCAGTTTCTATGGTGACTGCCAGCCTTCAGGCTGGGGCCCTGGGTGCTGGGCCCTGCCCACTGGGGCTGGTGGGCTCTCTTGTCCTAGGACCAGCAGGGCTGCACCCCCTGGCCCCAGGCAGGCCAGGTCCCAGGGCTACTGAGCCCCTCACCCTAGACCTCATGTGGAAGGGACTTGGGCAGCAGGTATGCAGGGCCCACTGGGGAGGGGGATGTGTCCTTCCTGGGTGTTTGGGGGTGGTGTAGCTTATCCCCCAGGTTCCATGCAGAAGACAGCTCCAGGCCTCTCTGAGAACATTCCAGGCACCCCTCTTTGTTCTCCAGAAAGTGGGGAGGGCAGGTGACATTGTCAGCTGGGGTCTCCCACAGTGTCAGAGCCAGATGGGACCCTACAGGCCATTGCTACTAAACTCCACTGACAGGCAGGGACACTGAAGCCGGAGGAGGTCTTGCTCAAGGTCTTGAGGCACTTATTGGCTGGCCCCAACTCTGCTGCACCCCCTTAGGCTGTCCCCTCAGGCAAGACTGTGGATGTCGCTGCCCCTGTGGCAGCAGCCAGAGCCATCCTGGAGGCTCCCTGGAGGAGGCGGCTTTCTGTGTAGGTGGTCATTGATGTTAAAGCAGCAGACTTTCATTGCACAGCCTCCTGGGCCCCAGCCTGAGGTTCTGGGTAGCTGCTCTTCCTTAGGGTGTGGGAGGAGCACCTAGGGCAGGAGAGGACTTCTCCCGGCTTGGTGTCTCCCTGTGGGATGTCATTGTGGGAATCTGGAAACACAGGGCTGTGTCTTATATGCTGTGACCCTAGTCCAGCCTCAAGTCCTTCTGAGGCTCAGTTTTCTCACCTGTAATATGGAGGGGACCCTGTACTACCCAGGGTTGGCTGTAAGGAGTGAACCATATGACGTAGGGAGAACTCCTGGAATGGAGCAGTCCCTGGTCACCAGGGCTGCGCTCTGGAGTGGCCTGGCTTGGACAGCATGTGCAGAGAGGGGCTGTTGAGTGGCAGGTGCTGGGGAAACTCCAAGAGGCCTTTCCAGGAAGGCTGACCTGTGCGCGGCATCATGGGCAGATCGGGGCGCTGCCCTGCAGGACGGGGAGGCAGACAGCAGAGTCCTGGCTTCGCCAGGGGCTTCTGGCATCGGCCCAGCCTACCCACGTGAGTTCACAGAGGCGAATGCTACAGGGTGCTGTCCCAGATGTGGCAGCCAGGGCCGGGGCATGGTAGCTGGCAGCCTGGCCTCACAGAGCCCCAGCGTCCTCACCTGTGGGATGGGCAGGTGGCCGGCGCTGCCTGGTTCTGTGGCTCCCTCCAGGGCAGACCGTATCTGGCTCGGTTTGGGCTCTAGCTTCCGGCTGGGCATGAGCTCATCGAGCTCGGGAAGGAGGCATGGTGGGCACAGCCTCCCGTAGGGGCTGCGTCAGAGCTTCCTAGGGTCTCCCAGTCCTTTCCCACACCACCTCCATGTCCCCGGCAGCTCTGGCCCTGCTTAGGGCTGGCTCCCTAGATGCTGAGCACAGAGCGGCCTTGTGGAGGGGAGACTGCCGTTGTGGTGCAGCCCATTACTAACTTGTTCCTCATCTCCTGTGTCGACCCTCTGAGTGCCTGGGCCCGCCCTGACGGGGCACGGGGTCTGATGCTGGGGCAGAGGTGTGCTCAGACAGACCTGGGCTGAAGCAAGGCTGGGGCTCAGGCTCTGGGAGCTCAGCAAGAGCCTCCTTCCCACCTGGGCATGGTTTGGGGAGCAGTGCACCAGGAGGAGGTTTGGAGTGGGATACTGACGGGTGTGTAGGAATTCACCAGCTGAACTCTGTGGGGAGGATTACAGCCATCCCAGGGAGGGTGAGAAAGGCAAGATGCTGCCCTGCCACAGGAGTGGGAGATGGACGCGGGGCTCAGTGGGCAGGGGAGGCAGAGAGATAGGCACCATCAGCAAGGCCTGGGGCCAGTGAGCGGGCATGAGCATCCTCCTGAGGGCAGTGGGGAGGGCAGGAGGGGAGAGAGGATGGCAGTGGGTCTGGGTGCCGGAGGGATACCAGCAGGAGTGAGGGCAGAACAGCCCAGCCCACAGGCAGGGAGGTGAGCTGGGCTGGCGTGGGCCTGGCTGGGCTTGGATGGCCCCTTGGGCATGGGCACTTGGGTCTGAGTGGGCAGAGGCTATGGGCATCCCAGGGACAGAGTGGCTTCACAGGACTGCTGTCCGGAACAAAGTCATGAGGCAGTGGTGGAGATGGGGTGCTGGGGGCACACCCCAGTGGTAGGGTTGTGGAGCAAGGGGCTTGGAGCCAGAGTGTCGGTGCAGATGCTGGCTGTGCCACCATGGGCTGCGGCTGCCGGAAGGCTGAGTAACCACTCTGAGTCACACCTGTGAGGGGGACGGTGCCACCTGTCCCAGAGTGTATTGGGGATGAACGAGGTGAGGTATTTATGGCACTCGCACAGCTGGCATGTAGTAAACAGTCTGTATGGGGCTGTTGTTGTTGGCATTACTCCTGCCATGCACCTCAGACTGTGTTAGTGGGTTGTGACTAGGGTCAGAGTTCATTTGGAATCAGGGTCAGGGCTCAGCATGCCCTTGGCGTCAGGGTTCAGTGTATGACCATGGTCAGGGCTCAGGGTGTGACTGAGATCACAGCTCGCGTGTGACTTGGGTCAGGGTTTAGTGTGTAACTGGATTCAGGCGTCGGGGTGTGACCCGGGTCAGGGTTCATCTTATACCAGGGTTCAGGGCTTAGTCTAGACTGGAGTCAGGAGCGCGTTGTGTGGATGTTTGGGGGGCGTAGATGATGTTGGAGCAGTGGCAGAGTGAGGGTGGCAGGCACTGTAGGATGGAAATCGGTCTTTGAGGGCACAGGGTGCATAGCGGGCTGGGGAGAAGACTGGCAGTTGGGGCTTTGTGTGGTGGAAACTGGCAATAACTGTGTAAACAACCAGGAAAAGCCTGGGGGGCACCAAGAGGAGGCGCTGGCAGAGAGCGAGCTGGGTCAGACTGAGATCGAGGGGCCTCTGTGGGTGGTGATGTCCACAGTGGGAGGGGGGCTGGCCCCATGAAGGTCATGGAAGAGCACGGCAGCGGGATCGGCATGTGCAAGGGCCCTGGGGTGGCCCAGAACCTGGCGCAGGAGCTGGTCTCTGCAGGAGGCTGGCCTGGCTCTGCCTCTTCTCTGTGTGAGCTGGGGCCAGTCTCTCGCCCTCCTGAGGAGTCCTAGAGTTCTCTGACACCCCTGCCTGCCCAGGCTGTCCCCTGCGCCCTCCCTGCGTCACCCGGAACCTGCGGAGCTGGGGCTGTCAGGGGTGACTGATGAGCCAGGCGGGAGGAGGAGGGAGCAGGCAGGCAGGTGGGAGGGCCGGCGGGCTCTGGCTGCCAGGCCTAATGAGGGCAGACGGAAGCAGATGGCCACGGAGATCTGGGCTGGAGCCAGCCATGGAGCAGGCGCGAGCCACTTACTCAGCCGCCCGTGACCTTCGTGGATGGCCGGCCCTGGGCCAGCCCAGTGTCTTGGAAACATTTGCTGGGGTCGTCCTGCCCCCTACCTGTCCCTATCCGACTGGCATCCTCCTAACCCTGGCCTCAGGTTCTGCATTGGTAGTCTCTGGGTGATGGGCCTCTGGTCCCAGGGGCCACTGTTTTGAGACCTGAGCTCATGCAGAAAGGTGCCTAAGCAGAGTCCCCTGTGAGGGACGGCTGAGGTAGGCGAGGCCACCTGGCTCACAGTGTGGGTATCCTACCCACACTGTGAGGCCTTGGGTAATCAGAGGGGCCTGCCTGGAGGTGGTGGCTTTCAAGAGCCTGGTGGGGCGGCAGCGCTTCTGCGAACAGAGGAGTCTGGCCTCGTTCCAGGGAGGCACAGCTGGAGCAAAGGGCTCAGTGTGGGGGAGGAGCCATCCAGGCACCAGGGCCCGGGAGGCGAGGGTGGGTATGGGGGTATCCGGTGCACATCTGTGCACGTCGGGCATACGGCCTGCATCACCCTGAGGAGCAGCCCAAGGGCCACCTCAGTCCTCACCTTGGCCTGGAGGGGAGAGAGGCAGGGGGCAGAGCACCCAGAAACTGGGGGCAGGAGGTCCAAGCTGGAGGCAGGCAAATGGCCAGTGGGAGAGGCCCTCACACCACAGGGGCTTCGGAGCCCCCCATCTGGAGCGCCCCAGGCACACTCTGGTTCAGGTGGAGCGGCCACCCCCAAGTCCTCGCACGTGAGCGGTCAGCAGGCAGCTGGGCCTTGTTGGGGAGGAGCTAGGGGTGCTGAGAGCCTGGGGAGGCAAGGTGCACCACGAACGTGAAGGACTACGTATGGGCAGACTCCAAGCATCAAGAGAAGCTGCAGCAAGGGCCGCCCACGGACCCGGGCAGGATGGGTGGGGCTCGTGGACATGGAGGGCACTCAGCCGCAGGGACAGGCAGTTCCTCCAGCATGGGACCTGGGCTGGAGCGCTAACACTAGAGGAGCCTGGGAGGCAGAGCAGGCTGCCTGGAGGAGGTGGCGCCGAAGGGCAGTGCAGAGTGGGCGCGTGGAGAGCAGGGGCAGCATGGCTGAGAGAGTGAGTGGGCTGGGCAAACCCTGGGGCTCAGGAGTTTTGGGCCCCAGGGAGGGAAGGGCTGACAGGCTTCAGGAGCCCATGGCATGGGAGAGCGTCACCTCTGCAGCATGCCAGGGTCAGTGGGGTCTGAGAGCTGCTCTGTAGGCCACAGACCCGGGGTGGAGTAGGGGAGCCCTAGGAAACCCAGCCCCCCCGGCCCTGTCTTCCCACCACCGCAGAGCCGCAGGGCCTCAGGCCAAGAGAGGGTTGCGGAGATGTTTCTCTTTACTCCCTGGAGCTGTCTCGAGCTCTGCACCCGGCCAGGCCTTCCCTCCGTCCGCCCATTGGGCGGTGTGCCGTAGGCCTGGGGGCGCAGTGAGACCCACGACTCTGACCACGGGTGGTGCAGTCGCCAGGTGGACATGTCCGTGCAGAAGGTGGGCCAGCCTGGCGTGCTCAGGCTGCGCCGGGCTCTCGGGAGGGAGTGGTGGGGTCTGTCACCGCCCCAGGGCCCTCTGAGGAGAGGACTAGCCGGGATTGGAGTGGCCAGAGGCACAGCCACGGGAAGATGGGGACGTGTATTCCAGGTGGGGGACTGCTGGGACAGAGCCCTGAGGTGGGGCCCAGGTGGTCTTGTCAGGTGAGGTGGAGCTGGCAGGTGGGCCGGGCCAGTCGGGGGCCTTTGTGGAGCCAGGTGGGACATGCAGACAAAGCCCGGGCCAGCGAGTCAGGGAGGGTCTGAGCAGGGCAGAGAGGTGGCTCTGGTGTCATTTCATAAATTGCCCTGAGGATCTGGAGTGGCAGGCTTGGAGGCTGGGCCCTAAGGGCTGTGGGGGACGGTGAGACGCACTGCCCCTGCCCCGCAGAGGCACGGGAGGGGCGAGGTAGGACTTTGTTGCCGGGGTGTTGGGGTGACACGTGGGGCTGGGGGGACAAGTGGGAGTGGAGTCACAGGTGCAGGTGGATGCGCAGCAGAGGCTGTGGACGCTGGGGGCTGTCTGAGGTGGGGAGGGACGTTCCTGAGGCAGGGCTGGGCCTGGCGCCTCCCTGACCCACAAAATGCGGGGGGTTGTGCTTTGCATGGGGGAGTCTGTGCCGTGATGGAGACAAAGGGCTGGTCGTTGGGCACGTGGCTGCGACTGCACCAGGGTGGGGGTGAAGGCCCCGCCCTCAGCAAAGGACAAGGGCTCCCAGAACAGAAGGGGACAGCCCAGAAAAGAAGTTCTCGGAGTGCTTGGTGTGTTCTAGAATCATCCTCTGCAGGAGGCTGGGGCTGACTGAGGGGCAGGGCAGTGGAGGGGAGGTTCCACCCCAGAGAAGAGCCCTGGGTGTCCCAGGCCACCGCACCTCACTCCCTGCTGTCTCCCTGGAACCTGCAGAACATGGAGAAGGCGACCCTGCCGTCCGTGACGCTCATCGTGGGCTGCGGCGTGTCCTCGCTCACCCTGCTCATGCTGGTCATCATCTACGTGTCTGTGTGGAGGTGGGTGCCACCCAGGGAGCCCTCAGGACCAAGCTCTGTCCCCTGCCTCCCTTCTTGTCTTCCCAGCCACTGCCACCAGCAAGGCGGCACCTCACCTCCACCTTTGCTACTGACCCCAGCCCCACAGCGACCATTTCCATGGTCCCCCACCCTGGCCCAGGGTCCTGACAGCTGCTGCCACCACTCGAGCTGTGCCCACACTGCAACACAGAAGCGGGGTCCCAGTTTGTGCTGTCCTATGAGCACATTCCCTGGCAGATGCCAGCCCTGAGCCTACCCCCAGCTGGGCACACGCCCATGCCACCTGACTTCCCTGTCCTCATGCCTGCACCGGCAAGGCCACAGCCTTCCTTGGGGCCTAGGGCCAGGCCTCAGAGTCCAGGGCCTCTGCTGGCTCCTCAGTTCCAAACAGCTCCTCCCAGGGCTGCAGGGACTCGTCCCTGTACCCACTGCAGGTGTTGTGTGTCCCAAGTGCCAGCCTGTGGGTTTTCAGGGTCTCACTGGAGCCCAGGAGGTGTGGAGAGACGTGCAGTGAGAACTCATATTTGAGCCAGTAACAAGCCTGGGTGTACAGGCTCCTGTGTGAGCACCCAGGGCAGGCGTGAGTGTGACTGCAGGCCTGTGCTGGCCAGGCAGGTCCTGTCTCCTCTCCTGCTTCTAGCCCTGTTGAGTAGACATTTGGAACAGGAAGTGTGAGCTCAAGGTCATTGGCTAGGCAGCTGCCCACAAGACCTAGTTGGGACTCTGTGTGTCCAGAGGATGTGCAGCTACTGTGCTTGACTGCTCTGGTTCCTCGGGCAGCGCCGATGTCAGCCAATAATCAGAACTGATGTCTGGCTGCTGTCCAAGGTCAGGCAACAAGAGGTCGATGTGATCAGCTGGAGAGGGACGGCCTGAGCTTTCCTGGTGACCCATAGTGGCTAACAGCAGGTGCCCTCAACTGTCCTTCCTGAGGACAGAGCATCCAGTGCTCCCCTACTGGGCTGTGCAGGGAGACATGGCCGTTTCCTCTCCCTGGGCCAGCCCCTCCCCCTAGAGCCTCAGTTTCCCAAAACATCTGGAGATTAGGGCTACGGGGATGAGGAGCTCCAAACTCTAGCTCTGATGTGCTGAGGTTTTCAGGAAGTTTTGTGCCTACAGTTTTCCAAGTGTCTGCCTTGCTGAGCCCTACTGGCCATTACTGCACCCCAGTGAGCTGCAGGCAGGGACTGTTCTGATGGTCTCATGAGGATGTGGGAACCCAGAGAGAGGACATGACCTACCCAAAGTCATGCAGCACATCAGGGCCATGTAATAGCCCCTGAAGCTCAGCCCTATACCCTCTGTGCCCTACCTGGGTGGATCTCAGTCCCCAAGGGATAGTGGTGGTTGTGGTGGTGGTGGTGGTGATCATGGTAGTAATGGTGATGGTGATGGTGGTGATGGTGAGATGTTGGTGATGGTGATGGTGATGATGGTAGTGATGGTGATGATGGTGATGTTGGTAGTGGTGGTGGTGATGGTGGTAGTGGTAGTGGTGGTGGTGATGGTGGTGGTGATGGTGGTGATGGTGATGGTGATGGTGGTGATGATGGTGGTGGTGGTGATGATGGTGATGGTGGTGGTGATGGTGGTAGTGATGGTGGTGATGGTGGTGATGGTGGTGGTGGTGGTGGTGGTGGTGGTGGTGGTGGTGGTGATGATGGTGGTGGTGGTGGTGGTGGTGATGATGGTGATGGTGGTGGTGATGGTGATGATGATGGCGGTGGTGGTGGTGGTGGTGGTGGTGGTGGTGNGTGGTGGTGGTGATCGTGGTGGTGGTGGTGGTGGTGGTGTTGGTGGTGGTGGTGGTGGTGGTGGTGATGATGGTGATGGTGGTAATGATGGTGGTGGTGATGGTGATGATGGTGACAGTGGTGGTGGTGATGATGGTGACGGTGGTTGTGATGGTGGTGATGATGGTGGTGGTGGTGGTGATGGGGGTGGTGGTGATGATGGTGATAGTGGTGATGATGGTGGTGGTGATGGTGGTGGTGGTGATGATGATGGTGATAGTGGTGATGATGGTGGTGGTGATGGGGGTGGTGGTGATGATGGTGATAGTGGTGATGATGGTGGTGGTGATGATAGTGATGGTGGTGATGATGGTGATAGTGGTGATGATGGTGGTGGTGATGGTGGTGGTGGTGCTGATGGTGGTGGCGGTGATGGTGGTGATGGTGACTGCAGGGAGGAAATGGGGCCGAGGTCTTTGTGGGGGCCACAGGATCACAGTCCTTATGAAGATGAGGCCCTGTTGGGTACTGATCTTGGCCCCCTGTCCTCTCCCTCAGGTACATCCGCTCAGAGCGGTCTGTCATCCTCATCAACTTCTGCCTGTCCATCATCTCCTCCAACGCCCTCATCCTCATTGGGCAGACCCAGACCCGCAACAAGGTAGGCGGCTCCTCCCTGCCACGCATATGCCAGTGTCCTCATGTGGAGTGAGGGTGGACCGAGCAGGGGCCTGGACTGTGGGATCCCTGGGAGCTCAGGCAGGCAGGGGTGGGAGCAGGAAGAGCTGCCTGAGCCATGTGGAGTCACTTGCTCTCCTGCGGCTGCAGCAGCCCAGCGGGAGCTGGTCAGCTGATCAAGAAGGGCAGTTTGAGTCCCAGAGTCTCAGCTGTACTGGCCCTTTGAGATCAGCTCAGGTCCCTACCCAGCCATCGAGGTGGAATCGGCCTGTGTCCTTTCAGCCTCAGCTCAAGTGTCAGGGCCAGAGAATGTCACCAGGGTGACAAGCTCTGACTTAAATTCTTTCTCCCCACTCCTGCCACCATCCTGGCCAGCCCTGAGACTGGAAGCTCATGGTGGGGCCCTTTAGCCTGCCCACCCCCAGTTCCCACGCTGTGGCCTCCACAACCTATCCGGCTAAACACAGCAGGCCCAGCATTCAGGTGGGGTCTTTTGCTTCCTGAAGGGGCCACGCTAACAACGTAGGAGACAAAATACAGCACGAGCATTTGCAGCGAGTCAGAGGGCAGGCCTGGCCTCCCGGACCCTGCTGAGTGCTATGGCAGATGCTCATGGCCACCGTGTGCTCATCCGGGCCTTGCTGTATGTCCTTGGGGTGTGACATACCCTCTCTGGGCCTTGGATTCCCCAACTCTTGAATGGGTAGGCTTAGCTGGGGCTTTAGAGAAGTGTGTCTGTGCGTGAGGGCTGAGGAAGGCAGTGAGGGACGGTGTCTGTCCCTGGCAGTTTGTGGATGGGGTCATGCAAGCACCCATGCCCGGGGCTTACGTGTTCAGCAGCCTCTCAGGGTGAGTTTTTTCCTGCCTGGGGAACTGGCCAGTCACCTCGAGGGCACCGGGTGCTGTGGCTCCCTCAGGGTGGGAGGGCAGGCGTGGGGCTGGGGCGCGCCTGCCCAGTGTCCTCTTGCCCGCCTGCCCGCCCAGGTGGTGTGCACCCTGGTGGCCGCATTCCTGCACTTCTTCTTCCTGTCCTCCTTCTGCTGGGTGCTCACCGAGGCCTGGCAGTCCTACATGGCCGTGACAGGCCGCCTCCGGAAACGCCTCATCCGCAAGCGCTTCCTCTGCCTGGGCTGGGGTAAGCGATGGGCGGGCCAGGGCCTCCCTCTGGAGCCTCCCAGATGTCCTTCCCCGGGCCCTGCTGCTCCTTCTGCCCCTTGCAGCCCCCTCGTGACCCTGGCCGCCCCAGCCCTCCATTGCTCCCTGGGTGGGCTCCTTCCTCTGGGCCCTCCACAGGGTCACGGGGTACAACACAAGGCGCCCCGTCCAATCTGACTGTCTGGTAACGAATAATTTCTCTGTATAAGCATGTCCTGTGCCTTATTTGGAACATGCTTATAGTAAGAAATGATTCCTTGTTTATGTGAAGTTCAAATGTGGCGGCATCCCTTGTGTTCCCTGCTCATCTGGCGGCCCCGTGCCTAGCTCTGCGGTCCTCGTTCTGTCCACCTGTCCCCTCACACTCAGCCTCACCCTCTATTCGGGGGTTTCAGTGGCACCTTCTTGGCCCCCTGCCCTCCACAGGCAGGGCTGGGCAGAGGTGGGGATGTCAGGGCTTGGGTGGGGCCCAACATCCTTTCTTCTGGTCCTTCTCCAGGGCTCCCTGCGCTGGTTGTGGCCATTTCCGTAGGATTCACCAAGGCCAAAGGGTACAGCACCATGAACTAGTGAGTTGGGATGGTGGGGTGTGGTGGGTGCTCACACGGCTTCCCAGAGACTTATGCTGCCTGGGGAGTGAGGGCTGGCCAGGCACCAGCTTGCAGAGGCTGGAGGGGTGGGGCCCTAGGGGCTGGAGGCTGAGCCCTTCCTTCTGGCCAGTGAGCTCCTCCATGGCAGTGCGGTGGGCAGTGGGATCGAGAGCAGTGGGGTTGGGGCTGTCAGAGCCTCCCACCTCCTAGTTAGGTGGCCTTAGACAGGCCCATTACCCAGCTGAGCCTCAGTTTCCTCATCTGCTCAGTGGGGAGCCCCCCTGTGCACAGTGCTGATGAGAATGAGGACTGCATGAGGGTGAGAGCTGTAGTCACAGAGGGTGCCATCCCACAGCGGGCCCGTTTCACAGATGGGGTCACTGAGGCCAGGTCCTGGGAGCCTTACATGCCAAGCCAGGAGGCTCAGGGTCATCCTTAAGGCAGTGTGGGTTCCAGAAGTGGAGAGAGAGGGTCTGGGGTGCAGGATGGGACAGGAGGACCAGGTGAGGACAGCAGGAAACTGAAGCCAGGAAGGGGCCACGGCTATAGGGAGGGAACAGTGGGGAGTGAGGGTCAGGAAGAGGTGACTGTGCTGGCTGAATGTGGTCACGGGGGACAGCATGCAACAGGGCCCTGGAGTGCCTCCCTCTCTGGGAAGTGCTGGGGATTGGGCGTTGATGAGGATCCAGGGAGTGGGCACCAGGAGGGGAATCTGAGCACCGTTCCCAGAGATGAGAGGAGGGGACATCCCACCTGCTGGAGGAAGGGGTGAATCAGGAGGGGACGGGGGCGTTGAAGCAGGGTTCTGGAGGGTGAAGAGGAGTTTGTTTGACAGACAACATAGGCCAGAGGGCAGAGAGGCAGAGGGAAGCTGCTCAGGGCAGAGGGAAAGCTGAGTGGCCCTCACTGGGTTTGAGGTCCCTGTGGGCACTGCGGGGGAAGTCCAGAGAAGTGAGGAGGGTGGGGCTGATGCCTGGGTGTGGGGAGGGGCCAGGCCAGATGTGTGAGCACAGGGCCAGCTGTTGAGACCACAGGCCTAAGGTGAGTGGGCCGGGGAGCCAGCCCAGCAGTCCACATCATGTCAGGAAGGAGGGTGTGCCGAAGGCCCCAGGAAGAAGCCTGGGGAAGGAGGGAGTGTCCGGCCACCTTTGTCTTGCCAGGCCAGTCCTCCTGCTGTGTGGCTCTAAGTAGGTGCATACCCTGCTCTGGGTCTGTCCCCATCTGTAAGATGGGTTGATGATGGCTGCCTAGGGGCTCCCGAGGAGGTGCTTAATAAGTGTTGGCTTTTTTCACTGCTTTCCAGCTTATCTCCTTCCCTGCTGAGAAGCTGGCAGTGCCCTCTCAGTGTGGGGGTGGCACTGACAGCCTGTCTCCCCCCAGCTGCTGGCAGTGCCCTCTCTGTGGGTGGCAGTACCCTCTCGGTGTGGGGGTGGCACTGACAGCCTGTCTCCCCCCAGCTGCCGCAGTGCCCTCTCTGGGGCTGGCAGTGCCCTCTCTGTGGGTGGCAGTACCCTCTTGGTGTGGGGGTGGCACTGATGGCCTGTCTTTCCCCAGCTGCTGGCTCTCCCTGGAGGGGGGACTGCTCTATGCCTTCGTGGGACCGGCGGCCGCTGTTGTGCTGGTACTGACCCGCCCAGACCCCCTCCCCACTGTCCCAGGCTGGCCCCTCACCTCCCAAAGCCTTGGTGCTCTCACCTGCCCCTGAGCCAGGCCTTGGGGTAGACCTTCTGCCCTTTCAGGGTCACCCTGATTGCCAAGGGGTGGGTGGCACCCACAGCCCCTCTCTGACCTGCCCTCAGGGTGTTCGGAGTACAGGGGCCAGACCGGGGTAGCACCTTTCATACCTGTGAGCATTAGCTCACCTGATTAGTAGGCACCAACTGCCACCTGCCAGGAGATCTGTGCGGGTTTGGTGAGCACAAGGCAGGGGAGGAGTGGGGACAGGTGGATGGATGGGTGATGGAAGCCACAGGGAGCGTGCAGGCGGGACCATAGTGCCCACTGCTGAGCCATTCTGCCCACCGCCTGGCAGCGAGGACCTTTCCTTCTTGGGCTTTGGACTTCCCACTGGTTCCCCACGTTTGTGTGATGAGGAGTGCAAGGCTGTGGCAGGTGCACGCAGGGTTATTGTCCACGGGTCACAGAGGAGCTTGGGGGACCTGCCCGAGGTTGCTGGCCCCCACTGCGTCCTGCCATGAGATCTGCTGGGCCAGCCTCTGCCCCTTGGTGCAGCGTCAAGGTTCTGGAGCCGCCCTCACCTGCCCTTCCCCTCCCACCCCCAGGAGGGGGTGTCCATGTCCACAGATTCCTGCTGCTACGTGCTGTCTCCACAGGGCTGCGCCTCCTCCTAGTGGGGACCAGGCACAGGCTGGACAGGGCAGAGGAGCAGGGGTGGGGGCTCACCCTGCAGGGGACAAGTTGGAGGAGCCTGGGGCTGCATCCCTGGGTGGCCCTGGCCCCTCCCCAGCACCCGACCACTGGCATTCCTTGAAGGCGCAGAGGCGGGCGAGTCCGACAGGCCTGTCCGTGCCTCCAGGGGCTGACCTCAGCACCTGGGGACTAGGGAAGGAGGACCTGAGGCAGGAGCCCCCAGCCTCACACGTCCCCTCTCAGGGCACACCAGGAGGGCAGGGGCTGACACTGACATATGGTGTAGCCTGAGCCCTGGACTTGGGGCCCAGCAGGGCCTGCTGCAGGCAGGGTGCCCGTCCGCCTTCCCTGCCCAGCACGTCAGAAAGCCAGTCTGCCCATGAAAGACACCACCCATCAGGCTGGCGGAGCCTTTGGTGTCGAAGTCTGGGAACTTCCCCTTCAGGGCCCTGCATGTGGACTCAGGAGCTCAGGCAGCTATTGGGCCGCAGGGTGTGGGGTCCCTGGTCCAGGGGCCCACTGAGTCCCAGGGGCCCCCACACTCCCACTGCAAGAACATGGGCCCGAGGTGATCTGTCCTTGCACCTCAGGGTGCCAGCTGCTCCTTTCTTTCAGAGTGGGAGCCTGAAGGGGGGCCTTCAGGGACCCTCTGGCAATGGGATTGGGGTGGGGTGGGGTGTGACCCAGGACTCTGCCCCATGCCAGCAGAGAAGGCCAGAAGAGAGGGGAGACCCCAGGTTCCCAGAGCTGTGGAGGCAGCTGACAGGGGTGCTCTGGGAACAGTTCTTGGTGAGAGCTTGGGGCGGCAGCATGAGAGACCTTAAGACAGCAAGAAGAACCTTCTGGGTGCAGGTGCCCAGCTGGGGAGGCGGCAGTTGGTGCCATGAGAGTGTTGGGGAGGTGAGGAAGCCGTCAGAGGGAGGGGCGGCCTGCACAGAGCAGAGTGTGGGAGGAATGCACCCCGGCTGGGCCGGCATGCAGGGCACCCCTGAAACGGGTACCGGCTGGGGAGGGCATCTTCAGCCCTGGGGGTGCTGAGCTCCCTGGCATTGGAGGGATGTGAGGGGCAGAGCAGAGGTACCAATGTTGTGGGGTGGTGCACGGCGAGGCAGCTGGGCTGGAGGTCACCTGAGGGTCCTCACCTGATAGGTCTGCATGGTGGTGACCCTTGGTGGGATGGCGGCCGCTGTCGCTGTGGCTGCAGTTGGCCCGTGCACACGCGGTGGTCCCCTGGCCCCCACATCCCACCTCTCTGCCCGGCAGGTGAACATGGTGATCGGGATCCTGGTGTTCAACAAGCTGGTGTCCAAAGACGGCATCACGGACAAGAAGCTGAAGGAGCGGGCAGGGTAGGCCCCGGGCCCTCGCTCCTCACCTGCCTGGAGTCGAGAAGACCCAGAGCCCGCCCTCCCAGAGCCCCCTAGTGATGGAGGATGCTCCATCGCCCAGTCTGAAACTGCAGGGCCAGGGACCGAAGAGCAAGGAGGGAAACTGAGGCACAGGGTTCAAAGGCCTGCTTAGGCTCACAGCCAGCCCTGGCCTCACTGCGTGCCTCAGTTTCTCCATCTGACCTGTGACAGGGTGGGATCTGTAAGGTCCTGAGGAGCAGCGAGGCTGACTATTTAGGAAGGCCGGAGGCCAGGTGCTCCGTTCCCAGGCCTCCCTCCCGCTCTGCCAGCTTTACTGTGTGTCCCTCAGGGGGTGTCCCCTCTCTGTGCAGCTGGCTTATGGTCCTAGTGGCACTTTCATCACAGAAGACAGTTCAGGGGTCAGGTGGGGCTGGGGCACCTGAGCCAACAGGGCACACTGCCCTGCAGGTGGTGGGGCCCGGGTGAGGGCCAGGGGGCGCTCAGGACGGTGCTGCTGCTGCTGCTTTCATGGACGGGGCTCTGGTCACAGAAGGAGAGCTGCGTGGCGTGGGGCCTGACCACGGGCTCACGAGCCCCCTATGTCCTGCCCTCCCTCTGAGCCCCGCCTCACCTCCCCTGCTCTGTGTGTCCTCCCGCCGGCTGGTGTCTGTGTGGGGTCCCCACCTCCCTCTGTGCCCGTCCTGCTCAGTTGCTCAGTCTCTGTCTCTGTCTCACTCTCTCTTCCCGCTCCTCCTATGCCCAGTGGACAGCAGCTTCAGGAAGCCTTCCCTGGGCGGTGGGCTCTGGCCCTTGTTACAAAGCAGCTGAGCTGGCATGGGGTGTCCTTGGCCCCAGGCCTGGGCCCTGTTGTAGGGCCTCCCCTTGGGCCTGCGAGTGGAGGCTGGAGCAGGCTTCCCTACAGCCTCGCCCTGCCTGCTTCTGAGCACACTGTCCTGCACACGCTCCTGAGACAGTGGCTGCCCCAGGATCTGAGCGCCAGGCACTGCCTAGCGGCACAGGCGGCAGCGATCCCTTGAGCGAACCCGGTGCTGATGTGTCTGTTTACTTCTCGGAGTAACCGTCGAGGCGATTCTGTTATTACACTCCCATCTGATAGCAAACTGAGGTTTAGGGGGGACAAGTCGCTGTTGGAGCTGAGCCCAGTCATGGATGCCCTGTGCACTGCCTGCCCTCCCCAGTGCCAGCCCGGCGCTGCGCACAAGCACTCAGGAACACCCAGACTCGCCATGTGGCTGTGCATGGCATGGAGACGGGGAGGCACCCAGCACACATGCACACACACACACACACGCATACACACGCCCACAAGGACTTGCGGGACGCCACTGTGTGGGTCATCTCCATTGTGGATACACAGGAAGTGAGGGGAAGGCGGCAGCAGCCCCCCCCCCCCCCCCCGAACTTGCTGCTTTTTGCAGACAGGAGCAGAGAGTTCTCCCTCAGCTGAACACAGCGCACGGACACCCGCACTGTCCCCCTCCCTGCGCGCCCGGCCCTGTGCAGCCTGTGGCCCCAGGTCTGGGTTCCTTAGGTGGACGAGAGCCCCCAGGACCATCGGCTGAATTGCGGGGGCTCCAGGCTGGACTCCCGTGTGGTTTGTTTTGCTCTTTTGTTTTGCACCCCTTGGTTTCCGCGAGAACAGTGGGCTCGCTTTTGTTTCAGCCTTTTAATTTCACTTGCAGTCAGCTGCCCCAGCCCCCCCTTGGGCGTGCCCTCAAATGTGCCGAATGTGGAGTCCTCTCTGCCGCCGATGCCACCTCCGACGCCACCAGTAATGCCATGTTAGTGCCTCCTGGCCTCGGCCCTGCCTGCAGGGCTCTGCTCTCTTCTAACTCACGTTTTGCTTGTTTTATGTTTCTTTCATTTCTTTCTTTCCTGCTGTCCACTCTGGGTTTCCTGGACCACCCCCTTTCCCCCCTCTGCTTCCCCAGGCTCCCTTCCGTTTTCCCGGCAAGGCAGCCGTAGGGCCTGGCAGCACCAGGGACAGGCGCAAGGCAGGGAGCAGGCCGTGGGCAGAGTGTGGCAGTGGCAGGCGGCTGCAGTTGCGAAGGGGCTGGTGTGGGGTGGCTGCGTGCTGCGGTGTGTTGGTTCTGGAGGTGTTTGGCCGCCAAGCCTGCTCCCGTCCGCCTGTGCAGAGCCTGGACTGCGGGTGCCTGCGCCTGAGGCTCCCGCATCCCTGTGGCAGGGCGGGGAAAGCAGGCGACCTGCCTGGTGGGAAACCTTTGCCCCTTGTGGGCCGTGTGAGTGTTTAAGAGCCTGTGAGAGAGTGTGTGAAGAAGAGCAGCCGGGTGCATGTGTGTGTATGTGTGTGACTGCAACTGGGGTGTGCGGCTGTGCACTTGTGTGTTTGTGAGTGTGTGTGCGAGTGCAGTGCAGCTGGGTACGTGTAAGTGTATGTGTGTGAGGGCATGACCTGATGTGGGCATAGGTGCCTGAGTGTATACATGTGTGTGTGCCTGTGTGTGTGAGCATAGCCAAGTTCATGCATGTGTGCAAGTGTGTGGTTGGGTGTGTTGCGAGTGCAGGTGTGTGTGAGTGTGCATGTGTGTGACTGGGTGCCTCCGTGTGTGTGTGTGTGTGTGCGCTTGCAAGCATTGAGCATGTAGAGGTGTGTGTGTGCATATGTGAGTGTTGTGTGAGAGAGTGAGAGGCAGCCACGGCCCAGGGCTGAGTGTGACCCGGCAGCCCCGGGGCACATGGGCGCTGTGGGTGCAGCTGGGGGAGCTGGCTTCCAGCGTCTCGGCTTCCCAGCCCCGAGGGTTCTCTTGTCCGTGGGAGAGGGCACTGGCCGTGGAGCTGTGAGACCTGCCCCAGGAGCAGGTTCAGGGTGGCATTAGCCTCCGTGAATGTGGCCGGAGGGCCAGGCGAGGAGGGTGGGCCGGCTTGTGCCCGGAGTCCACACTGGCCCGCCTTGTCCTGGGGAGGATGCTGTTCTTTGGGGTTGGCCTTGCCCTTTCTTTGTGTCAGTGCCAGTCACACCGTGGGGGCTCTGGAGGCTCTACCTGCTCCTAGTGGAGGAGGTCAGGCAGCAAGTCTGATGTGGTGACCCTCCCACACAGACCTTGGGTCATCTGTAAAGCAGAGCTCCCTTGGGAGCCCTGGACCTTCCGGGTCCTTCGTCCCAGCCTCTGCGAAGTGTTTCTGCAGCTGCAGGACCCAGGCTCTGTGAGTGCCGTAACCTAGGGAGGCAGCGGGAAGGTGTCTCGTGGGGCCGAGGCCTCCCTGGGGGAGGCTCACAGAGGCCTGCTTTGCAGGGAGGAGGGAGATGAGCCAGCCCCCCACCATGGAGGCCCAGAGCCGGGAAAGCCCTGCTTAGGGTGTCACTGAGTCTTTCATTGGTTACATAAACATCTGTGCAGGGCCTCCTGGTGACAGCCACTGTACCAGGTGCAGGGTCACAGCAGGGAGCAAACAGACAAGGCCTATGCCTGCCACTGCAGCCCCAGGGAGGCGTGCAGACCAGGCAGTGTCAGCAGAGTAGCAGAGCAGCCTTTGAAACAGGGCCAGGGTCTCGTGCCTGGGCAGGGCTTCCATGTAAAAAGCACCTGTGGGAGGTGGGGGACCTCCAAGAGACCCCGCAGTTGTCTGGGAGTGAAGGGAGGTGTCACCTTTGAGGTGACTAGAGCCTGTGCTGTGCCCAGGAGGGTTGGGGGTGCTTCAGGGCGACTCTGGCTCTGGCCTGAATTGGAGGGTGGGTGGCCAGGGCAGCTGTCCCCTAAGACCTGGGGGTGTGCTGGCTGGGGCAGGACCAGGAGTTTCCATCTTATGCACTTCTGAGAGTCATTGGCTGTGGTTTCAGACCCTGGGCCTGCACATGTCGGAGCCACAGCCATGCGGTGACAACTGAGGCTGGGGACAGGCAACTGGGGACAGCATTGCTGTAGAAAAGCAGGGTCAGGCCTGGGGTGGAGGACCTGGGACTTAGGGCCGGTCGAGGAGGAAACTCCAGGAGGCAGGCATGGCTGGCTGTGTCCATCAGAGGCCCAGAGAGACAAGGACAAGGACCGAGGTGTCCCCTGGGCTGGGCCCCACGCAGATGGGAGTGGCGCTATGGTTGAGCCAGGTCGGGGAGTGGGGAGGAGCAGGGCAGGGGCAAACAGAGCATGCAGTTTGGAGGCAGCTGCTGCCTTCTGCCCCCCTACCAAGCCCTCTGCCCTCTGCTTTTGGGGTTCCTTGTCCTGACCAGACCCCAGTCTTCCTCACTGCTCTCCCCAGCCCTGGTGCTCCAGCTGGCGCCTGGCGCCCAACCCCACCCCCTACTCAGTCCTCCTGCCCCATCCCCTGCCTCTCCTTTGAGGGGACAGTGGGTGAGGGTGATGCCAGCCCCACCCCTGGTATGATGGTGAGTCTGGTGGCCCTTGGGCAAGACCTGGGTGCCCCATGAGTGGTCTCCAGGCCAGTGGCCCCCAGGGTTATGACAGTGCCTGGGACGGGGACAGGGCACATTCCTTAAGCAGCCAGTGGTACCCTCTGTCCACAGCTCTTTGAGAAGCACAATGTCCCCCCACTGTGAGGACGGGGAGACCCGCTCAGGCCACACATGGAGCTGAAGTGGTGCAGGCAGGGCCAGGCCTGCACAGCTCCCAGCGAGGCCTAGGGGGCACAGCCACAGGGAAAGGTCCAGGCAGCGGGTGGGGAGGGGGTGGGGGGGCGGACAGAGCAGGCCTGCCAAGAGAAGGAAATACCTGTCGGCCTGTCTGTTACTGTCTGTCTGTCTTCTCCGACCCCCTGCCTGGCCTTGTCCATCCGTCTGTCTTCTGTCTTGTCCCATTGCAGCTTCTCTCTCCCTTCCTGGTCTCTGAGCTTGGGGGCTCTGGGGCTCTGGCCCCTTGCCAAATGCCCCTCCCCCAAGCCACCTTGCACTGCAGTTGATCCTGGATTCCTTGCCTGGGGCCTGGGCTGGCTGAGGGCCCTGGACAGAGCCAGCAGCTCCAGGCCCCAGCCCCTCCAGCCTCCTCCCCTCCCCTGTCTCAGGAGCCTGGTCTGTCCCTAAGAGCTCCACCCCTGCCCAACCCCTCAGGCCCCCTGGACCTCTAGGCTCCTGAGAAAGGTGCTGGGACCTCAGTGTTGACCGAGGGCCTCTCCCCAGCCTAGGGTCTCAGGAGAGAGGGGAGGCAGGGTGTGGGGAAGGTTGGGTGGGGAGCCCTGGGTAGGGGAGAGGGTACAGGTCACAGCCGAGGGGCTGGGGGACCCTGAGGGAGATGGACCCCAGAGAGGACAAGGGGCCTGGCCCCAGCCCCCAATAACAAGAGGCGGTGCTCCACTGGGGGTTGTGGGGTGCAGTGTCCCCTTCCCCAGCATGGGCGGCGGGGCCGGGGCAGCGCTGACGCCCTCCGTCCCCAGGGCCTCCCTGTGGAGCTCCTGCGTGGTGCTGCCGCTGCTGGCGCTGACCTGGATGTCGGCTGTGCTCGCTGTCACCGACCGCCGCTCCGCCCTCTTCCAGATCCTCTTCGCGGTGTTCGACTCGCTGGAGGGCTTCGTCATCGTGATGGTGCACTGCATCCTGCGCAGAGAGGTGTGTCCTCGCCCGGCCCGTGTCAGGCACTGGCACCCATGGTGCCCTCGGGGCTGCCATGTGGCTGATAGCCCTTCCCCAGTGCCCTCGGTGGGGAGATTCTGGGAGGCCCCCGATGCTGCTCTAGGCTGCAGTGATCCAGGCAGGGCGTGCACTTACTTCATGAAGGGTATCAACAGTGGGACAGTGGCTGGCCCTGTGTCCAGCACACAGCCGGGCTGCCAGGAATGACTTAACATGACGACTTCTTCCTGAGGACGCCCTGCTGCCTGGAGCTGGCCTTGGGGACAGGGACAGGTGGGGCCTACAGGAATGCAGGCATCAGTGGCAGAGAGTAACCGCTTTCAGGGCAGCTGAGACTCCTGCTTCTAGCATTTTCTGGACCTTTCTAAGAGGTGTCAATAGAAGGTTTTCACCAAACTGCATCCCAACTAGCACGTGGCTGGTGGCAGTGATTAGGGTGAAGTGTCCCATCTTGCAGAGGTGGAAATGTGAAAACACATGCATGTGACATCCACGGACTAAGACACCTGCTTCTAGGTCAGAGCCAGGACGTGGCTGAAGGGCTGGAGTGGGTGGGTGACCCCCATTCCTCCCTGGAACCACCCAGGAAGATGGCAAAGGGCCTTTTCAAGAGCACACAGATCCAGGAGGACAAAGAGAACAAATAGAGGCCATTTCCGGCAAAATAGAAAAGACAGGAATCAGAGAGAAGATTTCTACGACAACCAGCAGGGGACTTTCCAAGGGACGGATGAGGGGATGGAGGAGCAGGGGAGCAGTGGAGAGGAGGGGCTCTAATGACAGGAGGCAGAGCGCCTAGGGGGTGGGACATATGCAGCCTCATTGCTAAGAAACTTAAGAACATTGGGTCAGGGACAAGGAGACCCTATGCCCTCCCACGGTGGGTGGGACAGGGACTTGAGGGCCAGACTTCTTCAGCAGCCTCCGTGGGTTCCCAGCCCTGCGTGCGGGTTCCGTGCCCCAGGGCCTTCAGAGAGGCCCACAGAGGGAGGGGCCCTGCCGCCTGGCCAGGTGCTGAGGGGCCGTGAGCCCTGCCCAGGCCTCAGCCTGTGGGAGGCTACTGGGGGACATGTGAGGAAGACAGGCCAGGCAGGGGCCAGGCCAGGCAGCCCAGCTGGCCCTATGGGCGTGGAACGTTCCTGCAGGTGAACAAGTAAGTCCCTCGTCTGTGCGATAGACTCTGGGTCTCCGGGGCTGAGGCTAGCCAGGTGAGAGTCCTGGAGAGGCAACAGGAGAGACTCTGGAAGTCTCAGCTCTTCTTCACGCCCCCAGAGAAGGCACTTTCCAATCTGCCTCTCCTGCATCAGGTCTGCCAGTGTCCGGGCGCACAGCAGGTGCTCGGTGGATATCTGCAGGCTGGTTCCTGAGGGACAGGCTTGGAGGAAGGCCTGCCCTGGTGGGCGGCCTACGAGACTGAGCTGGTGTTAGAGGGCCAGAAGCCATGCGACCCTGGCTTCAGACCTGGCCCTGCCTCTCACGGGCCACGTGGCTTTGGGCAAGTTTCTTGCCTTCTCTGGGCTTCCGTCCCCTTCAGCCTGGTAGGAGGGGTGGGCTGCACACGCGGAGGGGAAGGAACAGGGCCCACGGGTGGCCGTGGGTGGGTGTGTGCCTGGCAGCCAGGCACCCCGGCACGTCCACCTCCTACGTCTCCCAGCTTCCGCTCAGGCCTCCTCCGGGGAGCCACGGTTCCCTCTGCACAGAGTTGCCCCCGGAGCCTCCACTCGGGAAGACAAGGCTCTGCCTAGAGCAGCCGACAGGCGGCTGCCGCGTGGGAGATGGACGGTCGGCTATTTCCTCCTGTGTCCTGACTCAGTAACGTTCCCTGCGTAACTGGCAGAGCCTCTCCGGTGACAAGCTCTGTGCTGGCCGCTTGGTTGGGCTGGCCCCTGCACCCCCCACAGGGCCTGCTCCCGTCATTGGCGGGCGTGTTGCTCTTGGCGATGCAGCTGACCGAGGGAGCAGGGGTGGCCGTCCATGGCACAGCCCTCACTGCCCTGACGGACACTTCCAGGGCAGGGAGGGCCCAGGGCAGTCAGGAAGTTGAGGCTCTTGGTAACTCAGGATAGGCCTGGATCCCCTTCAGACAGGTGGCAGGTCCTTACTGGCGGACTGAAGCCAGGAGCCTCATGTGATTGAGTTGTGGTACAACGGGTTGAGTTGTGCAGCGGGGGAGCAGGCCCGGGCTCTTCTGATACGGGCGTCTCTGTCCCGTCTCCACTGGGTGGGTTGTGACACTGCAGAGAAGTGGTGGCCCTGTGAGGGAAGCCCCCACTACCACGAGGCCCCTATTCCTCCCACAGATGCTGCTCTTGGTGGGGTCTCTGTGACTCCGTGCTGGTGAGGGGTGGCTGCCCACTCATGTTCCCGGCTGTCCCTCCCCAGGTCCAGGACGCTGTGAAATGCCGTGTGGTCGATCGGCAGGAGGAGGGCAACGGGGACTCCGGGGGCTCCTTCCAGAACGGCCATGCCCAGCTCATGGTAGGAGTAGGAGTGGGGGGAACGCAGACCGCCTCTTGCTTGGCATCCCTCACCGGGTGCTTCCAGATGCTCCCTGTGCCCAGACCTCCGCTAGGCCCTGGAAGCCCCATTAGGAGGAACTCCGAACTCAGTTTGCAGTTGGGGAAACTGAAGTCTGCCAAGGTGAAATCGCTGGTCCAGGTTTTTTAGCTGGGAAGGGCTGAGTTGAAGAGTTAGTGTGGAGGCTGGCGCCTACTCCATGCCCACCTCCTGGCAACAGTGGTTCCTTCTGGCCAGACACCACCCTCTGCTTGTCACCTGCCCTTCTGCCCACTGATACCTCCCCTCCCACCCTCACCACCCTCAGTCTCAGCCCAGGGAAGGACTTTGCTTCATTTGGTTTATGCCTGGGGGCCAGCCCAGCCTGTCCACTCCTGCCGCACCTCCACCTGCTGCCTCCCTCCTCCCACCTGTCCACTGGCTTGTGCCCTGGCAACCACCACCTCCCTGGGCTCCCCTCTGCCCACCCCTGGCTGTGTGAGTGTGGTCTTGCCCTCCTTCAGGCCCATCCACACCCAGGACCTCGCACAGGGAGGGCTGCAGCCCAGAGCCCCCCAAGCACTGGGCTCCTATGTGTAAATTTCCCTCTGCTGTCCCCCAAGGACTCCCCCAGCTCACCACACCCCAGCCTCAGCACCTTTCTGCTCACAGCCCTGTGCCCAGGGCTCTTCCTACCACCTCCATCACCTGATCTGCCCCCAACAGTGGTCCTCCTGCCTCGGCTCAACATGTGCGTTTGGAGGCTCATGTGCAGGCTGGAACCACACACCCTGCCTCAGCCCTGCAGGCCCCAGGGCCCCAGCAGCTGCTTGCCCTGGCTTTGTCTCGACCCAGCCCTGCGGCTGGAGTAGCTTCCCGCCCCTCTCTGTTCAAGTACACTTCCAGCCCAGACACTGCTCCCTGCCCACTCTGGCTGGTCACCTCCTTCAGGGGGCCCTCCCTGATATTCACCCCATCAGGCCACCTTTTAGGCCCTGGTCACAACCTGAGTGAACTCTCTGAATTGTCATTGGGAGTCTGCTGCCCACCAGCGCAGAGTGACCTTGGCAGCAGGAGGTGTCCCCAGGTCTTCGGGTGCCCAGCTGCCTCATGGTGGTTGTGAGGGTCACAGGCAGGGCCTCAGCAGATGCCAGCATCCAGCCCCAGTGGGAGAGGGCCAGGTCCTCTGGTGAGAGCAGGCCACCTCCCGCTCACTGAGCAATGTCCAAGTGTGCCCGCCAGCCCTCAGCCTCAGTGTCTCCATCTGGAAGGGAGCAGGTCTCACGGGCCCCAACAGATACTTTTGGGCCCCAACAGATACTTTGTCTCTTGGAACACAATTTCCCCCTCCTCTGACGCTTCTCCTGGCCTGACTTCTACCCCCAGAGGGAAGGCTTTGTCATCTTCAGCCAACCCAGTACCTGCGTTTGCAGGGAAGGAACCTTCAGGTTTGAGAGTAAGGGCCAGCCTGTCCCCTGGAGCCCTGTGGCCCCTGGAGAAGGATAAGCCCAGGCTTGGATGGGTACCAAGAGCCACCCACTCCTGCACTGCCAGTGCTACAGCAGGGACCATGCCACTGCCAGAGGGGTGGCCGACCTGGGCCTTGCCTCTCCCTCCCAGGGCTGTGGCAGTAGGTGGCCCTGGTGTGGAGCCCCTTGGAGGGATGTAGGGACAGAGGACAGTTCTGATATTTCAGGCCCTGGGGCTGCTCCTGAAGCTTGGGACAGGGAGATGGAGCCAGAGGGGCTGGGGTCAGCTGCTCCGTAGACAACTTGGAGGGATAACACACGTGTGCCCCCCCACGCACACAGAAACGCATGCACTGGCATACACGTGCACACACAGTACTCTCACATTCACATAGACACAGAAGCACTCAGGTATATACATACTCGCACGCATAAACACATGGACACACACAAATGCACAGGCTCATACACATAGATACACTCACACACGCACACAGGCAAAAGCATTCAGGCACAGTCACCACATGGGCATGTCAAGTGTGTGGACCCCTCACCCTCATAAGCGTGCCTGCACACACGCGTGCACACCCCCTACCTCCCGCCACCCTGCAGGCAACAGCCCGTGGCCCTCACCCCACTCTGCTGTCTCTGTCTTGCAGACCGACTTCGAGAAGGATGTGGATCTGGCCTGTAGATCAGGTGAGCGCCTGACAGGTGAGAGCGACAGGTGGCCAAGCTGGCCCACTTGCTTCTTTCTCTTCACCCCGCGCATCCATCTCATCCACGCCCGCCTCCCCCGGCAGTCCTGGTCTGAGTGGGAGACTCAGGCCCCGTGCAGTGGCCTCAGCTGCCATGCCCCCACCCCCACATGCTCCCCTGAGGCTGCAAGAGGGTCTGTGGGGCATAAGAAGCAGCTTCCAGAACACTGTCCTGAAACCCGTGCTCAGAAGGTGATGGTGGGGCTCTTGGAGACCTCCCCTGCCTAACCCAGCACCTCCTCTCCCTCCACGATGGGCCTCCAGGCTATAAGCACAGCCCCATCTCAGCACCCACAGCCCCTGCAGCCACCCGCCGTCCTCCTCTCGGGGCCACCCTCCTCCGCCCCAGCCATGCCCACCCACCTCCCGCCTGGTCTTCCTTGAGAGCCCATGTCTGTGTCGCCTTCATTTCTTCATCTTTAGTCTGAGCAGGGGGGAGAGGTGGGGAGAGGTGGGTCGAGCTTTCAGACTGGGGGGTCAATGGCAGTGGAAGGAAGAGGGGGGAGGGCCTGGCACTGGGCTTCCTGGAAGAAAGGAAGCTCCTCCCCGCACCCCCAAGTACCAGACAACAATGTCTGCTTTTTCCCTAGCACTGGGAAATGGCCGGGCAGTGGCAGGTGTGTCTTTATTGGCTGTGGAGGGGCCAAGTGGCCATGCTCCTTCGGGTGGTCAGATACTTTGAGGATCGCCTTCCCTGGAATTGGTCTTGGTAGATGGTTTGGGACAGCCTGGGTAGGGAGGGATCCAGCCCTAAAACTCCCAAAGAGATGACCCCAAGACTTGGGGCATCAGTGACGTGGCCCAGCCCTGCTTGGGTGTGCGCTGGCCTCTCCCAGCCCTTGTTCCTTATTAGCGAGGTGGCCGTGGCACCATCTGGGTTGTGAGCAGCAGGTGGGTGTGTGGTGAGTGGCCATGGCTGCAGGGTGGGGGCCAGGCGGCAGTGCTGAGTGTGTCCAGGGAGAGACCTTGCCCTGCAAGTAGAGGTGACCGAGGTGCCCAGCGAGGGGCCTGGGGCCTGGAAGGAATGTCCATCTGCAGCTGGTGTGTGCCAGGAAGGTGCACGCGCCCATCCATTGTGCGCTCTGCCTATGGGAGCAAAGGGTGGGGATGTGGAAGGTGGGGCCCCCAGGGCTGGTGGGCTGTGGGGTGGCCCTGGGACAGATGAGGTGGCCTTGACCCTTGGGCAGGGGTGAACAGCCTTGGTGGGGAAGGTGGCGGTGGGTGAGGGGCGAGGGCAGGGCTGAGGTGGGCAGAGTGTTGCCGTCCAGAGTGCGGGGAAGAGGACCCAGGTTGGTGGCCTGGGCACTCTGGGGGGACCAGAGAAGGCATGGCCAGGACTGTGAGTGGCTGTTGGCCGGGCCCAGTGTGGCCTGGGAGCCGGTCACCAGTCAGCATGGGGCAGGGGTGCGGGGATCAGGGCAGGCTTCCCGAGGAGGGGCCCTGACTGCATCTTTGGAGAGTGGGACCCTGGAGAGGAGGAGGTGTGGAGGGTGGGCACCCATCGGGCGGGGGTGGCAGTTGTGGGCTCTCCCTGCTGGCCAGTGGAAGCTGACTTGATTGGCAGGTGGGATGTGGGGCATACCGGAGCCCAGGTCAGGGCAGCCTGGGCTCGGTGCAACTGCGCAGAGAGAGATTGCCGGGTGCAGGAGCGGGGACGTGCCTCCTAGGACCAGGCGGGCTTCAGGGCAGAGGCTGAGAGCAAGGCAAAGGCTTGTAGGCCATGAGGCGTGGCTGACACAGGAGGAGCTGTGACAGAAGATACAGGGCCCCAGGGAGCCCGGCCGGGCCTCAGAGCCACCTGGGGAGCTGCTGGTCTCCAGTCCAGGCTCACCCTCCCCTCGCTGACTCAGAGCCTAGTGCCAGGGCCGTGGGCGTCAGGAGCAGGCGGGGGCGGCCAGGGCCTCTCCCACGGGAACAGGCTGTTCTGGCCACCATGGGGAGCCGTGTTCCTGCGCTTTTAGGCACTGAGGGCCACCCTTGACTGCTGGGGAGGGCAGTGTGTGAGTGACAGCCATTTGTCCTCTTGGAGAGCGCTCCAGGAGAGGCGCCCCACGTGACAGTCACATCTGAAAAGGCAACGGAACCACAGATGCCGAAGCCTCAGGCACAAGCGGGTGACACGTGCCCGAGGCCAGCCCCCAAGCCAGGGCCTAGCAGAACTTGGCCAGGGCTCTCAGGAGGAGGCAGCAGCACGGGGCCAGACTGGTCCGTCTCCTGCTGGGGACCGGCTTGCCCTGCCCTGACCCCCTCCACCTGTCCCTGCTGTCTTTCCCTACGGCCCCTGCAGTGCTAAACAAGGACATCGCGGCCTGCCGCACAGCTACCATCACAGGCACGCTGAAGCGGCCGTCACTGCCCGAGGAGGAGAAGCTGAAGCTGGCCCACACCAAGGGGCCGCCCACCAACTTCAACAGCCTGCCAGCCAACGTGTCCAAGCTGCACCTGCACGGCTCGCCCCGCTACCCCGGCGGGCCCCTGCCCGACTTCCCCAACCACTCGCTGACCCTAAAGAAGGACAAGGCGCCCAAGTCCTCCTTTGTCGGCGATGGGGACATCTTTAAGAAGCTGGACTCGGAGCTGAGCCGGGCCCAGGAGAAGGCTCTGGACACGAGCTACGTGATCCTGCCCACAGCCACGGCCACGCTGCGGCCCAAGCCCAAGGAGGAGACCAAGTACAGCATCAACATCGACCAGATGCCCCAGACCCGCCTCATCCACCTCAGCACGGCGCCCGACGCCGGTCTGCCTGCCCGCAGCCCACCCTCCCGAGAGCCACCCCCCGCCCAGCCTCCACCACCTCCGCCACCTCCACCCCCGCCACCCCAGCAACCACTGCCCCCACCACCCACCCTGGAGCCTGCGCCCCCCAGCCTAGGGGAGGCAGGGGAGCCTGCAGCCCACCCAGGACCCAGCACAGGGACGGGGACCAAGAACGAGAATGTCTCCACCTTGTCCGTGAGCTCCCTGGAGGTGAGGGGCAGGGTGGTGGGTGGACCCGGCCAGCAGGGCAGGTGGGGCTGATGAGGGTTTTGCCTGTGGCAGCCAGGGTCACCCCTGCCAGTAAGAAGGGGCACAGGCATACGTGGGGTAGCTGGTGGCCGGCCCTGGCCCGGGACACAAGTGCAAACTCTGCCTTCCAGCCTGGCTCCCAGGCCCTGCGGGGCCCTCAGCATGGGGAGCTTGTGTGCAGCACGTGCTTGAAATGCCTGTTGTAATGTGGTCCCCACCCCAGGCCCAGAAAGGGTGGTCTCGCCCCATTTCAGAGGGGCTCAAGGGCCTCCCGAGCCAAGTGTGCGCCTGCATGGGGAGCAAGTCTAGCTCACTGGGTGGCCAGGGCAGCAAGTCTGTGTGCATGACCCAAAGCTTGCAGCATCCCTGAGCCTCACCCAGCCTGCTCAGAGACGAGGCGGCACCTTGGGGAGCTCCCAGCCCCACCTGGGCCAGCTTCCACCTCCTGGCTCTCAGCCTCTGGTGATGCCGCCCTGTGTCCCCAAGTTCTCTGTCAGGGCCCAGCATGTGGCTCTGCGTCCAGAACTCCCTGGCCCTGGGAAACATGTCCTGGGCAGGCCAAACCAGACCCTAGCTCAGTCCTGGTGCTGGTCCCTGACACCCAGTGTGTAGCTGGGGGCGGGGCGGGGGGGGGTCTGCATCACTGCCCTGGGACACACACCTGCCACCTGTCCCTGTCACCTGGGGCCTCGTCTTTTGACCTTTCTTGTAGCCCCAGGGGCTCCACCCTGTGCCCCCAGCCCTTGGCTGGGCTCCTTGTGTCTCCGGGGAAGGGAGCCTGTCCTGGAGCCCGGGCACCTGGCGTGTACCTAGAACGCACGTCCCCAGGTCTCCTGAAGGCAGGCGAAGGGTTAGGTGGACTCTGGTCTCCACTCTTGGGCAAAGGGAGCCCTGGACTTGTGGTCTGGGAGACTTCAGGGAGCCCTTTGCAGATGCTCACGAGCCCCTTCTCCCCGCAGCGGCGGAAGTCTCGGTATGCAGAACTGGACTTCGAGGTGGGTCCTGAAGTCGCCTCCCCAGGCACTTAGGGCCAGACCTGCTCTGAGCCCCATGGCCAGGCAGCTCAGGCCACTCCAGCAGGCGCGGAGGGGAGGGGAGACAGGATGTGGAAGGGCTGAGGGCCAAGTCCCCAGGGGCCAGGGGCAGGGTGGGTGGGGCAGATAGGCCTGTGCCCCCCTCCTGGCTCAGGACTCACTGCCAGCCCCCCACCCTGACCCCTGCCGCCTGCAGAAGATCATGCACACCCGGAAGAGGCACCAGGACATGTTCCAGGACCTGAACCGGAAGTTGCAGCACGCTGCAGAGAAGGACAAGGAGGTGCTGGGCCCGGACACCAAGGTCTGGAGGGCAGGGGGCAGGTGGGGGATCCCTTGGGTCAGGCCGCCTTCTTCCCTCTTCCCCACTTCTGCCCACTCCCACCTACTCCCTTCACTCATTCACTTGCTCTCATTCATTCCATCTTTCCTGATGACGGGCCTGTGCCAGCCATGCTAGGAGAGCAGGGCACGCAGGTGCGGCAGGGCAGGAAGGCACACGGTGCCCATTGCCATGCCAGGGCTGGGGCAGGAGGTGCTGAGTGGGCAGGAGCCTGCTCCCAGGGCTAGGGGGCTAGACGGGGGCTGGACAGGGGTGGGGCCTCCAGGCTGCCCTTCCCTGCAAGCCCCCCAGACCCTGCCCCAGTCCTGGGAGCTACACCCCTGGCAGAGTCTAGGGGGTGATGTGCTCACGCTGCTGTCCCTCTGCTCCGCCTCCCCTGCAATCCTCCCGCCGCCTTTGGTCCCTCCTCACTCTCGTGGTTCCTGTCTGCCTCCCTTGTTTCCTGCTCACCCACCGCTGGGACCCCAGCAGCCAGAAAAACAGCAGACGCCCAACAAGCGGCCCTGGGAGAGCCTTCGGAAAGCCCACGGGACGCCCACGTGGGTGAAGAAGGAGCTGGAGCCACTGCCGCCCTCGCCCATGGAGCTGAGGAACGTGGAGTGGGAGAAGTCGGGTGCCACGATCCCGCTGGTGGGCCAGGACATCATCGACCTCCAGACTGAGGTCTGAGCGGGCGGGCGGCGGCCACGCACTGGGCCACGGAGGAGGGATGCTGCTCTGCCCACTCGTGCCACAGGATGGGCACAGACACGCTCACGGGCGGCGGGCCAGCCCGCGCCCCAGCCTCAGGGCGCTCGGACGGCGGCGGCCAGGCAAAGGGCCCGCAGTGCTGGGACCAGAGCCAGATGGAGGACAGGAGGCGGTGGTCAGGCCAGTCACAGGGCTCCAGAGGCCAAAGGTGCCTCAGACTCTGCCCTCCTCGGGCCGAGCCCCAGTAGGCAGGCGGGCTGGCGGTCGTGGACAGTGGACGGGCCCAGCGCAGCCAGCGTCCCCAGGATGCCCGCCCGAGCAGCTGCTGCTCAGCCCGGCCAGCCTGGCACCGTTTTTTAGAAACCCCCACCCTCGGGAAGCAGCCAGCCCCTACACCTTCCAGGGCCCTGGGCCCCCAGACCCAGGCGGAGAGCACAGCCCTCTGACCCATGCAGCCCCCAGGGGCAGGACTGAGCCCCCTCCAGGAAGAAGCAGGGGGGAATCTATTTTTTCTCTCCTTTTCTTTTCTTCAATAAAAGGAATTAAAAACCCACATCCTCCCTGTGTGGCTTTCCTCTGTGCAGCTGGCATGCTCTGGCCTGGCCCTGGCTGCCAGGGTGAGCTTCGCTGACTAGCCTTGGTGTCCCCTTGTCCTCCGCAGGTAGGGCCAGGGGAGGCCAGGTGGGCCCTGCAGCTCCTGCCGCCCTGCCCTGGGCCGGGACATCTGGGCTTTGGACTCCCAGGACAGCAGTCATGTGGCCCCCCAGGCGTCCAATCTGCTGGGGAAGCCCCCCTCCTCCCTCCTGTCCCCCCAGCATGTGGGCTTCACACAGCCTCAGCCCCTCAGTGGGGACACATCTGACATCCCTTGTTCATTTGCTGAGTTCATTTTCAGGAGGGACAGTCAACAGTGGAAACAAAGCACAGGAGCAGGTGCCAGTGTGGGAAGGAGCCTCAGTCTCAGGGTTCCTGCCTGCATCCCACTATCCTCAGTGGGTCCCCGTCTCCCGTGGCCCCCGGCCCTGCTCTGCCTGCCTTCGTCCTGGGGCAGGCGAACTCCATCCCTGGGCAGTTTTGTCCCCAGGCTGGGATCCTGTCTGCCTGGGGGCGGGTGTGAGGGGAACATGTGAACATGCCCAGAGCCCCCACATCAGAGGCTCTTCCCTGCCCTGCCCCACCCCATCCTGTCCCAGGGCCCCCAGGTC
>VSMD01071156.1:0-28557 GCA_008750895.1 Mirza zaza
AAGCCCATCACTGCCAAGGCCTCACACAGACTCACGTCCACTCTCCACACCTTTCTACATCCAAGCCAGTCTTTCAAATGGGGCCTGCCTCTCCTTGGCAACCAAGAAACGAAACAGAAGTTTTTATCTTTTCTTATTTGTACAAAGGGACAATCAGAAGGTGCTGAAAGGGACTGCT
This sequence comes from Mirza zaza, assembly GCA_008750895.1. Lineage (NCBI taxonomy): Eukaryota > Metazoa > Chordata > Mammalia > Primates > Cheirogaleidae > Mirza > Mirza zaza. Next base: position 179 of record VSMD01071156.1, read on the forward strand.
GTGACAAAAAAAATGAAGGGGACAAGCTGCCTGAGGGAGAAGAAATTTTAGAAAACAACAGATGTTTAAAGGTACTCCTCCAGGAAATTTGTCAAGCAAGATATAAAACCCTCTCCCATGCTTCTCGATGAAAGCTTTAGGAAAATCGAGTGGCAGCAGTGTGTGGTAAGTATTTTACAGTGACATTACTTAGACTCACTGGGGCCTGGTGATAATAAACAGCACACTATAAACAAACTGTGGCGTATCCACACAATGGAATATTACTCGGCCTTCAAAAGGAAGTTCTAACACACGCTGCAGCATAGAGGAACCTTGAAGGCATTATGCTAAGTGAAATAAGAAAGTTACAAAAACCAAATATCGTATGGTTCCACTTAACACAGGTACCTAGAGTAGTCAAATTCATAGAGACAGAAGTAGAATGGTGGCTGCCACCGGCTGGGGGCAGTGCAGCCACAGGAAGTTATTGTTTAATGGATAGAGTTTCAGTTTGGGAAGATGAAAAATTTCTGGAAATGGATGGTGATGATGTTTGCATAACAATGTGAATATACTTAATGCCTCTGACCTGTACACTTAAAAGTGGCTTAAAATGGAGGCTCACACCTGTAATCCCCGCACTTTGAGAGGCTGAGGTAGAAGATTGCCTGAAGCCAGGAGTTTGAGACCAGCCTGAGCAACATAGAGAGAACCCACCTCTACAAAAAATAGAAAAGTTAGCTGGGCATGGTATCATGCGCATGTAGTCCCAGCTACTCGGGAGGCTGAGGCAGGAGGATCACTTGACCCCAGGAGTTTGAGGCTGCAGTGAGCTGTGATGACACTACTGCACTCTAGTCTACAGAACAGAGTGAGACCCTGTCTCAAAAAAAAAAAAAAAATTAAAAGGGCAGACTACCACTCAGATACTTCAACTGTTGTTTGTAAATTCTTTACAGACATTATTGCCCTAGTTGCATACACCTGGTGTACTGGCCCCTGCCCCACCTTGGTGAGCCACTTGTAAAGTCTATGTGTCCCGTCGATGCTTTTAGAGTTGAGGTGGTTCCAACACAAAGTTCCCTCGAGCTTGATTAGGCCCTTGAAGAGAATATGTTACTCCCAATGTGTTGACCAAAAAAGTTTCTGTGAGCCACTCTCAAAGGCAGTTACTCCCCAAGGACTTGAGTGTGATTCTGTAAGGCGACTGTTATCACGAGCCTAGAATACCAGGACATAAAGCATTTCAACAAGCAACTGTCACCATGCTCATGGACAGCTGCCCTGGCTCAGGGCTCCGCTGGCCCAAGACGCCCAGGGTTCTTCCTGTTCTTGGATATATTAAAATGCCCCTAAAGAAACCGAGTCACTGGGTTCCCCCAACCCAGCCTCTTTTATACTCTACCTTGGAAACATCCACTGGCTTGGACAGGAAGTTTGACGACATGTCACAAACCAGCACTGCCCCCTTGACATCAGGTATAAAGTCAAACTCCACACCGTGCACAGTCTCATTTGCACAATAATACACATAGGAGGCATCCGGGCTGAGGTTCCAGGTGCTTGGATCTGGAATTTCTGTAACAGAAAACAAGTTTAAAACCTCACAATTCTACTCTTCTCTTTTTTTTATGTAGGTGGCAGTTAAGCAGGAGACTGATATATCTTCCCCAGCAGTTAAAGACTAATTCTAAAGCCCTTCACAAGTGAAAGCACCCTACCAATCCTCCATTGTCATCACCACCAATATCCCAAAAGGAAATGATCAATCCCACCCTTCGACTGTTACCAGATACAAAGGAGGCTGAGGCGGGAGGATCACTTGAGCCCAAGAGTTGGTGGCTGTAGTGCACTATAATCACACCTGTAAAAAGCCACTGCACTCCAGCCTGGGCAACAGCGAAACCTTGTCTCAAAATAAAATAATTTTTTAAAGAGGCATGGGGGATATTTGGGTATTTTTTTTATAACCCAGCATCCATCCAACCTACATCCATTGAGGAGTTAGTACTTTCTTCCTGGGGCCCCAGCCCTCACCCATTCTCAGCTCATGTGGTTCCAGTGGAGCCAATTAAACCCAGAGACAGCATGTGACTCCAGCATGGCCACGGTGACTGACTGAGAATGGGGCACAGGGGACATGAGACCATTCTTGGGAATGCTCTGCAAAGGCAATGGAAGTTGGGAGAATATAAGGTCGGGAGCAGCTGCAGCCACCTTCCAAGAAAGAGGGGACAGCTTCCCCTGACCGTGGAGCCACCATGGGAGACAGGGAGACATTCTTGGCACCCATAATCAAGACAAACCAGCCCCTGGGCTTTTCAGTCTATGGATAACTAAGTCAGCCTATAGATAACTCTTTTTGCAGAAGCTAAGTCAGCCTATGGATAACTCTTTTTGCAGAAGCTAGTTAGTTAGTAGTCTTAACTAGTACAGCCACCAAATCTAAATGGTATGCAATTAACTACTGACAAGGGGAGTTAAGCATTAAAAACTGCAGACAGTCCCCGGCAGGGATAACCCAGCACCAGCATTTCACTGTCCAGCTCAGCTCCCAGAACTTACTCGTATAACTCCCAAGTTTAGGGTGGACAACATTCACAGTCCCAAACTTCTTGGCTTCTTCCGCGGCCTTGGCTGACCAAGCTCCTGTCACCACATAGTCGGCACACCTTCCTGCTTTCAGGCCAATCAGGTTTAAGGGGACCGCACTGAACTGGCCGCACCCACCTCCTTGCACAAAAACCACCTTGTAGTTGTCTGGAACGGCTCTGGGCGGAAGCACAGGTGACAGTAAATATAGTCTCACGTGGTCAAAGACTGAGAGCAAGAGATACTCTACCAAGTGCTTTACCTGGGGGGGGGGGGGAGATTTACAACAAGAAATACGGTAAAGTTCCACTGCTACTTTGGCTTCCCTATTTCAGTCATTTATCTATTCATTCCTTGGACAACTGTTCACTGGGGACTTGCAGAAGCCTGTGGTTACTGTTTGACCAGAAGCTCTTCCTGCTTTACCTAGTGACAATACCCTGATGTTCCTGTAGGACATCACCCCTCTGCCACTCTCAGTCCACATGGTTCGAATGCGACCAACCTCAGCTGGAGGGGGTGAGCACCTGCCCCAAGCTGGCCAGTGGGATTTGGTGTGGGGACCTTTGCCCAAACTTCTGGGTAGGAGGAGCTACTTCCATTGAGGAAAAGAATAAACATGTAGGAACTAATCCTGCAAGCCCTGGTGGCCATCGACAAAGCAAACACAGAAGACAGCAGAGCCAGAAGATGGGGGAAAAGACCTTCCTGGTGTCATCTGAGCTCCTAAATCCTCCAGAACTTTCTGTTAGGTGAGGTAATACATTCCCTTTAAGCTAGTGAGTTGGGATCCCGTCACTTGAAACCAAAAGTCCTATAAGTATTTATATGTTAAGCACCATGCTATGGATCAAATGGACACGGAGGAGGGATTTTTCATGATGCTTTAGGCCTAGTCACGTAATCACATACTTAACGTACATCCAGGTAAAGAGCAAAATTCTTCGGCTCCAGGATGGAAAATGAAGACGATGATTAGAATGGCCACCAGCAGCAGAATAAGGCCAGCTCCAGAGGGATGAGGCCACAGAAACTGGACCCAACCCTTCCAGTAAAGTCAGACTTAGAGAATAGGCACCCACAAGGCAGATTACCTGACCAGGGGAACAGAGCTCCCAGGCACAAAGGTAAAATAATAAAGAGCAGGACAAGGTAGCAAGGTCTTGGGGAACAAGTGGTAGGTACCTAAATATCTTGTTCTGAAAGATGCCTGATCTACATTCAATGCTCAGTAGGCTAGTGAAGCAGCCAGTCAGGCCTCAGGGACTCCAACCTCAATGTCCTTCGAGGCTGGGAAGACTGGTACCCCAGGGTCCCAGATGTGTTACTCAGAGGCAGAGCAGTTACCAAGGCCAAGAACTGGATAAAAGGAAACCAGACAGAGGCCTAGATGCAGGGGTACATGGTAGGAACTTGGTTAGGGGAAGAGAGGATAGGCCCATAAATTGACCTGGGACACCGATCAGAAGAGACTCACAGGCATGTGGTCAAATGCTACCTCTCCCCAGGCTGAGGTTCCAAATATGCCTCCATGAAGGACAGGCGTGTGAAGCCAAGCAGATGACTACAGGTTCTGAACATTCACACTGCAACAGGCTTCTACTGATCCTCACAGAAATAGCACCAAGCCTGCCCCACCTGAATCACTTTATCAAGGCAATTTAAAAAGGAAAGTTATGGAAAAATCAGTACAACTCAAACTGTGTTAATGAAATAATGCAAGAGTAGACACTAACGTGTTAATGATTATCCCTGACCGGTGGGGCTATAGATAATTCCAGTTTGTGAGTTCTAGTATTTTTTCTAAACTTTCTACCATGAATGTGCATTACTCTTGTGAGCAGAAAAAAAGTGGTTTGTTTTCAAGTTTACTATATGCACAGGTGTATATGAGTACCTTTATATAATATATAAAACCTCTCCTTTAAACAGCAATCTATTTAAGAATAAGGTATCCTCTGGGTAGAAAAAACAGTGCAGACAACCCAGGAGGCTTCGTTTAAGCAGCAGGTCTTGGAGTTTAAAACACATAAAATTACCCAAAGAGCCCTTTAAAAATAAATTTCTCCAGAGATTCTGATTCAGCAGATCTGGGTGGGGCCCAGCACTTGAATTTTTAAATATTTCCCCAAAAGGTGACTCTGACAGGTGATCTGAGACCCATACTTTAAGAACCCCTGAACTAGTTTATATTCAATTATGCTGACAAAGATGACTATTTCTTTGTCATTTAAATCCCTTCCAAGCCAGTTTAACTGCTGAAAAGTCTTTCCTAGATACAATGATTCAAATCTTTGGAAATATGGCATAAAATAAAAACAAAAGCACTACCACAGGGTGGGCAACAAATAAAAAGCATTATGGACTAATAGTGAATTTGGAAGAATCTTAAAAGATCTAAATAGAAAATGATGTAACAGACATCCAGGTTTAGAGAGTATCAAACAAAAGTAATATAATTTGGTCTTTTTTAAACTTACAACAATTCCCGCACAAGATTCTCTGTGTTGTTAATAATCTTGGCAAAATCTGACGATCTGTGACTCATTTCTGTGGAAGGAGAGACAAACAACAACAAAAAAAGTTTCGTTTCAAAACCAAATGAATGGAAATAATTATAAAATTTGCAAGTAAATAATATAGGGAAAGTTCAGTTATTCTGCATTCCTATCGTGGGGCCAGGCTCACTAGTTTAAGGGACAATCTGAATTGATTTTCAAATTGCAAACATTTAAGCCTTATAATCAGGGCATGATGACTTTTCAAGTGGCTTGCTCACTGAACAAGCTATTTATTAACTCAACACTCTTGTGATGTTCTCTGCGACTCTTCTTACCATCTCTTTCTCACAAACAGGAAACCATGTACAATGGTTGCCCTCTAGGACAACAGCACAAAATCCCATGCTGTGATCTCACTTCACAGAAATCAAAGTGCATGTCTCAAACCCACAGGAACAAAATTTAATGGAAATAAGCAATACAATTGACCCTATGGTCTCCTAATACCATGCAGCCTTTGGAACTACCACACACAAAAAATAAAAAACCAAATAAAAGAAAGTAAATTTTAGAACACAGAGGTCCTCTTCCTCAACTATATAGGGGAGAGACACATAATAATGAAATTATTAATGTGCAAGCCCTTCATAAAAGGTTTGTGTACTTTTAAACTTTAATAAGGTTATATTTAAGTGTAATAAAAATGTAAAGTGAAAGTAAAGCAATATTATAAATGTTTGGGAGCACTGTTATGCAAATGCACAATATCTTCTGATCCCAGATCCTGTGATTAGCAAAAACCAATTATGACAGGGTAAGTAGAGATGTCTGAAACTCTCACTGGCACTTATGCTGTTTTCAAAATTGTTTCTATCAAACATGCAACCTAAGTTTTCAAAGGTTAAAAATATATGTATAAAGGCCTATAGGAAGACCCTGTAGAAATTCTAAGATTAATGAATTTAAATTAGTTCCCTTTGAAACATGGACATTCACAGAATTCAAAAGTAAATCTTACCAAGAACACTAATGCCAACTCCTTTGTAGTTTAATAACTCTTTTTGTATCTCTAACAACACCTAAAAAGAAAAAGAAAAGAAAAGCTGATTTCAATATGCCGTGCACAGCTTTCCCTCTGTACATATAACCTGAAGAGGGAAGGTCTACTCACAAGTCAGTAAGGTCCCCTGGCTTCTGTCCCCGCCCACAGCCAGTCCCTTCCTCCCCATTTTCCTACAAAGCCTGTGATGATGCAACTTACACACAAGTTGAGCATAAGATTAGGCAACATGATTGACACTAAGATACACTTTTTACAAAGGTGTGAATTTACTAATTCCCTAGAAAATGTCCTCTTCACAAATTTCATTCACCACTCTCCTAAACCTAAATAAAGTACAGAATCCATAAAGTTCTGGGTTCTAGGAACAACAAAAAAGAAAAAAAAAACACAATTATATCCAAATTATACAGATAACTCAATTTTCCCATCTCTTTTGGTCTAAGGTGCTAGACTGAGACGGGTGGGGTAGGCAGGAAGAAGGAAGAGCCACTGTGAATTAACATCTGTCCAAGGATGCTGCAACACAGTTGGCAAAATGTTGATAGAGATGGGTCCCTGGAGGTTCACTATATTCCGACTTTGCCTATGTGAGTATTTCCATATTAAAAAAAATAAAGAGAAAAAAAAGCTCTAAAAATGAACACAAAATAAGTGCAAAAGACCCTCAATAAAAGCAGCCCACCAGAGAAGGTCTACAAATGGGAGATCATTTCTTTAAAAGAGACCATGTAAGGAGAACATCATTAAAACATAAGACTAACCTAACCCGGATTGCAACTTGTCTGAAAAAACAGTACTTTAACAATGAAGAATTAGACAAAAAAAAAAAAAAAAAGATTGCCTCAAAAACCAGGTTCAAGAATGTATCACTGTTTTTTGAAATGTCGGATGCTTGTTAGCACTGGCTGATGAAATAAACTTTAGTGAATCCTTTCCTTTAGGAAACAGAAACATTCATCGGTGAGAGAATCATCTTTGAACTTGTTCTAAGATTGAATTTTCTATGGATATTATTCCTTGAAAAGACATCTATAAAAGTTTATAACCAAAATCATTACAAAGAGTTTCAAAGCCTTCTACTTAAAAGGCACACCCCTCAATTCGATGGGGTGTTTTTCAAACTGCAGAATGCAATCACTTTTGTGGATCACAACTAATTTTTTTAATGAAATAGAACAGACTGAAGCCAAATACAATAAAGAAGTGTATGTCACAGATAATTAGCCTAAACATTCTTTCATAACACTTTTATTTTTATAATTATATGTATGTACTTGCCATTTTGTTAAACTATATTTTCCATTGTAGGTTACAGTCAAAAAAGTTTGAAAGCTTCTCTAATTTTTACAAGTCAACTAAATCAAGAGGACATATAAAAAGCAACATCTGCCTCTCTCCCCGTCCCCCCACCCCAGGTTACAGACCATCTGAGGGCAAAAATCCTCCCAGGAAAATAATGAAGAAATAATTGTATTACTGATGACAACTACTATTATGATAAATTCATTAAAAATACACAGGGAACAAATATTTGGAAGACTCCAGAACATCGGGGGCAGGAGGAGACTACAGGAAACCATCCACAATTGGAGCAAGGAGTCTTACCTAAAATGAACTGCAATAACTGAGAAAAAATAAGCCCCAGTTCCTTCAGCTACTGTGAGCGCTGCCCCCAGAAAAGCAAGATTGTCCTTTCCCTCTAAAATTGTAAGATTCTCTGTTCTTACCACAACACAGAGGAGGCTGTGTCCCAGGGAGATTTGTACTCTGTTCAACAATTGATAATTGTAAAACACTTGGCTATGCCTCTTGCTGTTGCAACATTACTATCAGCTTTATCCTGGTTAGAAAAATAAAACTATCAGAGGCGGCAGCCGCCTGTCAGTGGGTTCAAGTCACATCAGAGACTTTGCCTCCTTCACAGCGGGTGGGGCTGGGGAGGGTGAGTGCTGGTGGGGGGCGGTGAGGGTCTGGGAAGGCGGAGAGTGAGTTCCACTTGCACTCGCAAAGTCTGGTCGTAGCCCGGTGGAGAATTCAATCATTCTGTTTGCTCCAGAACAAACTGAACAGAGCTGAGTTAAGCAGCCCATTGCCTACTAGAGTACAAATAAATACTCCAATGCCTTTAGGGGATAAGCAGGTTAAAAAAAAAAAAGAGGGGAGAAAGGCTTTAAGGCAGAGTAGGTTCTCTGGGGGACAAGGAGGGGAAAGCTCTGAAGGCTTTCAAATTTACATTTCTGCAAAGCGGTGTTCCCAAGTGCAGAGAAAACCGAACACTGGGGGGGGGGGAGGACGGGGGGGGGAGGGCCACGAGGGTTTTCAGTTTGCAATCCCCTTCAGTTAACTTGATCCACTGCCGTTTGCAAAACCCACCATTCATTCATTCATTCATTCATTCATTCATTCATTCCGTGTCCATTCAAGCATCCGCTCCGCACTGCCGGTGCTCTCAGTGCAGCTGCGCTAGGCGAGCGCGGAGGTGGGAGCTTCCTTTCGGCCGCGCCGCCGCCCCCGGCACAGCCCGGCCCGGGAGAAGGCACAGCGCAGAGGCTACAGGTGCCTGCCCCCGCGGGACAGCATGCACCGGCGCGCCGAGTCGCGCACGCCTCGCACCTGCAGCCGGCGCCAGGGGCAGCTGCACAGGCACGCCTCGCCGAGCTCCCTTCGCCGGCCGCATTCTCGCAGAAGCCGGCTCGCGGGCGCAACTGAACGCGGCGCGCGCGCCAGTGCAGCGCGTCCAGGAGCCTCGCGGCGCGGGGCGGGGACCCCAGTGCCCGGGGCTCGGACGCGAACCCACCGCGCGCTCGCGGGGACTCACCGAGCGCGGCAGCTTGGCGGGCCCGGGCCCGAAGTTGACAACCTGGCTCGGGGCGTCCATGGCGCGGCGGCAAAGGCAGCGAGGCAGCCGAGCGGGACCGAACACGCGGGCGGCGAGCGCTCCCGGGCCGCGGCGGTGCAAGTGCGCGGCGGGCACCGAGCCGGGCCTCGCTCCGGCGCCGAGGCGGCGCCCCATTGGCCCGCGCTGTTGCCGGCCCTTCGCTGATTGGCGAGCGCGAAGGAGCGCGCATCCTCATTGGTGGCGCTCTCGGGCTGGGTCCCGGAGCGGTTGCTCCTCCTCGGGTTTACTGTTTCAACCCCCCTTTCGATCAATGCAAGGCGTGCGGAGATTGCAACAGCCAGCCGGCTCGGCGGGGCGCCAGCCTGGGCATCGCGGGTGGCGGCGAGAGGCTGCCCCTGCCTACGTACGCTCGCGCCTCTGAGCCTCCGTCAGGCTGGTTCCCGCACGGGGACATCCGCCCACCCCTCCCCCACCAGCCCCGGAGTTGGGCTCTGATGCATTTGTTCCAGAACCAGCAGCCATTAATTCGCCAAACATTTCTAAGCACCTCCACGGCGTCGGATACCCCAGTGGAGAGGCAGGACCCTGAAGGATGGAAGGGCAGGGGGAAGGATGGACTTGGGGTAGGGAGTAGACAGGGCTCTTTGTACTTGCACATGAGTCCCTAGTTCCTGCAGGATGAAAGAATGGATGTAGCCAGGGACTAACGGGGAGCGCTGGCCCGGGATGCCTGGGTGCACCCAAGGAAGTCCTCTGAAGTCGCGGGTTCTCCATTTCCTCCTTTGCGGAGCGAGTGAGCTGGAACCTGGCCACAGCTCTCAGGTTGCGCCCACACTGACAAGCTGTGCGTTTAGAAACGTGAGGAGATACGAACAGGACGCGACACCATCGGGAGCTGCAGCCTGAGCCAGAGGAAGGTGGCCGTCAGCCAGGCCAGGCGCAGCGCCAGAGCTGCTCAAACTTTTCCACGGAATTGTTCTCAAAAGAACGCCAGTGGAGACCCACATGAGGTTCTGAAACAGGGAGGCCCCCTTCTCTGCAAGAAAAAAGTTCGTTTGAGGTCTGGAATTTCATCATTGTTTTTTAAATGTGAATTTTGCATTCTACTCCATAATTTGACCTCGTTTCTTTTAATACAAAAATATTTGTCCATGTCTTTCAGTAAGACTGAATACGCACAGTGCAACTACCCCAGTTTGCGAAGGCTTGTGATCTCACAGGATTTGGGCTTTTGTTTGCTTTTGGTCTTGAGTATGTGGGCGGATAGGGCTGGGAGCAGAGGTCCAGCTCTGGGTCTGGGAGTTGGAGGGCACATTTTTCTATAAAAAGCCCAAATGAACAAGGACACTGTCTTCCTCAGTACCTTCATTAAAAAAACTGCAAAATTGACTAGGTAGTATGACTCAGCACATAAACTCAGGCATGCAAGAAGTGTCACATGTCCATTATTTTATATAATAACTCAGTTTAGACCCCTGGCAGCTGATCTGTGGGGGAGTAAGGGAGTTAGCCTTAATTCTTCCTAGAGTTCCTAACCCCAGGGATTTACACAGCTCCATAGAGTGGGTTGGAAGGAGGGACCACATATCCGTTTGGTCCTCTGTCCCCAGAAAATATGGCTGAGTTGTTTCCACTGTCCAGGTTTATGTGGCTGCTTCAGTTGATTAGCTCTACTACTTGTATGTCCCCCAAGTGGCACAGGGAGTTGGGGTAGGGTGAGAGTAGATATTGCCTCCTCTGCTAAGACATGCCATGTAGCCATTCCTCACTTGGTCCTGTAGTTTCCAAGACCATATTTCAGTGAGACGGGTCACACATACCTTTGGCTTCAGGACCTGTTGACCTCTGTCTGTCTCTTCCTGACAGCCCTGCATAATCTCTTTTTCAGTCTAAGGAAAAATCCATCTCTTTTCATGTTTTTTCCATTCTCTGTCCATGAACACATTAAACCAAAGCCACAAACGCAAATGCCTCCAGGGGCCACTGAGGGATAGGAAACAAGTAGTGAGGACTGTGGCGAGTTGAGTGCACACACCTATTTGTGGCAGAGGTGCGTGTGTCCACCACACATTTGTGGCCCTACATCCATGGGTTTGAGTTGTTGGCAGGAAGTGGCTTCCCCAGTGGACTCCCCATTTCCCAACTCCCTTTACATCTAAGTGGGCCACATGACTGGGTCCCCCAGGGGAATGTGAGCCAAATGGGTGTATGTCACTTTCAGGTCAAGGTGGTTGAGAAATGGGCATGCTTCTCCACTTTTTTTCCCATTCTGCAGGCTAAAAACAGAAGACTGGACCCTGACAGATGGTGGAGACACGCAAGGAAGGAGCCCTGGGCTTCTGAGTCACCTGCGCTGGACTTGCCATACCTAAGTGAGAAATGGACTTCTCTTGTGTTATGCCACTGATACCCGAGGGGCTATTTGTTACAGAGGTTCCCCCCATTATCCTAATTAATACACCATCCTCAATGCGACAGCCGAAGTTCAGCTCCAGCTGGTTGTTGTCAAGTGGGTAAACAGGGTTGTGGGGCTGTCTTCACATTTTGAAAAAAAATCCTGAAACCCAGATTTTTATGTGAAGTCTCCAGACTTTTAAACGTCTACAAATTTACATTTCAGCAAAACATTGTACAGACCAATATTGTGAGGGGCAGAACCCCAGCTTATCTGAGGCCTGATTGAGCCTACAGATAACAAACTCTGCTCAAGACTATTCCATAGTGTTCTGCCCCGAGTTGCCCCCAGTTCAACAAGGAACATGCTCAGCTACTGTGTAAATGAAGGGACAATAAAAGGGAAAATGCTGGGGGAAATATAATCTAATCTCAAAATATTATTCTGTTCACCTTGCCTGTTGTGCAGTGCTGATGTATAAGGGCAGCCCAGGGAGCCCCTGCATTTCAGGAGACCCCCCTTCCCTCTTTAGTAAATTCTCATTTAGCAGATTAAAAAAGAGTTTCTTTATGGAATATATAGGGTAAAAGGGCAAATTTTCAATTTTCACAGGTTTGTTTGTTTTATTGGAGACAAGGTCTCGCTCTGTTATCCAGGCGGAGTGCAGTGGCATGATCATAGCTCATTGCAGCCTTGAACTCCTGGCTCAAGCAGTCTTCCTGCCTCAGCCTCCCGAGTAGCTAGGACTTTAAGCATGTACCATCACACCCAGCTAATTTTTTTTTTTTGTAGGGATGAGGTCTCGCTATGTTACCCAGGCTGATCTTGAACTCCTGGCCCCAAGCAATTCTCCTGCCTCAGCCTCCCAAAGCGCTGGGATTACTGTGTGAGCGACTGCGCCCAGTCCGCAGGTGTTATTTATTGAGCCCTTACTGTATATGAAAGATGCTGGACTCTATTGCGATTTCCTGTCAGATCTGGCTGTCCTGTGTAGAGGGGAGTGGGAAGAAGAGAAGGTCACATGAGCAGGGAAGAAAACCTATTTGGAATGAGACAAGATTATTTCTACTTCCCTTTTTGTAGCTGGAGCTAAAGACCCTTTCCCCTTATCATAATTTCCAGAGAGAGTGAGGAAGGGGGAGAAAGAATAATCATAGTTTATATAGCAAAAAGAAACAAAAAGTCAAGATCCTATTACATCCTTTATTCTGACCCCAACAGACAGGAAAAGATGTCCATCCTACTCACTTGACTACCCTATTTTGCTTCACTTTTTTTCTTGTGATCAAATATGCATCACATAAAATTTACCAGCCTCAAATGTACAGTTAAGTGGCATTAAGTACATTCACCTTTCTGTGCAACCTTCACCACCATCCACCTCCAGAACTTTCATCTTCCCACAGTGAAACTTTGTACCCATTAAACAATAACACCCCCCTTCCCCCAGCCCCAGAATGGTGACCACTATTCTACTTTCTGTCTCTATGAATTTGACTACTCTAAGTGTCTCTTGTAAGTGGAATCCTACAGAATTTGTCTTTTTGTGGCTGGCTTATTTCGCTTAGCGTAATATCTTCAGGGTTTAACCACTTTGCTTCATTGTTAAGTGATGGCTACAGAGAGCTTTCTCCTGCAAGCTTTGCACAAATAAAGTCCCTAAAGAGGTCTTTTAAGAGACATGCTGTCTATGGACTAATGGGCAAAATTACGCAAAATTACACACTGCTTCTATCTCTTAATATCCCCAAAAGATTCCGATATGGAAAGAGCATCAGGATTTTTTTAAGCGTGAAAATATACTTATTTTACTTTTTTCTTTTTTTTCTTTTTTCTTTTTCTTTTTCTTTTTTTTTTTTTTTGAGACAGTCTCACTTTATTGCCCAGGCTGGAGTGAGTGCCGTGGCGTCAGCCTAGCTCACAGCAACCTCAAACTCCTGGGCTCAAGCAATCCTGCTGCCTCAGCCTCCCAAGCAACTGGGACTACAGGCATGTGCCACCATGCCTGGCTAATTTTTTTCTATATATATTAGTTGGCCAATTAATTTCTTTCCGTTTTTATAGTAGAGATGGGGTCTCGCTCTTGCTCAGGCTGGGCTCGAACTCCTGAGCTCAAATGATCCGCCCACCTCGGCCTCCCAGAGAGCTAGGATTACAGGCGTGAGCCACCGCGCCCAGCCACTTTTTTCTTTTTTAAAGGAAAGGAGGTGCAGCTCCTGGCACCGTCCGTCTCTGTGACTTGTTTACCCGCTGGTATTCTCTGTTCCCAGCCCTGCTGGCCCTGCTCACTCGGGTGCTTTGCTGGAGCAGCGCTGCTCACCAGGGCTGCCTCGACGGAGGGTTCCACGTGGAAGCACGAAAACCAGCCACAGAGCCCTTCTTGAATTACCTGTACAAAGTCTGCGTGCACCTGTTATAGACAACCATCCAGTCTCAGTTTTAGAATGACTTCAATAGAGCTAATAATCTGTGAGTTGTTTTGTTCTTTCCTTTTCTTTATGCAGCCAGAAAAAATACTAAGGCAAAGGAAGAGGACAGAGCAAATCCAGGGAAAATGGGGGCAGAAACCAGTTCAGGACTTGAAAATTCCTGCTTCTTCCTCCTCTTTTTTCCTATACCCCAAACTAAGTCCCAACTCCACAGAACCACATACATTGCCTCCGAGATAATCATGGGTTGGCATTTGATTTTATTATTTGGCTTATGTTTGGTACAGAAAGGCAGCAAAAACTAATTTAAAAAGAAAAAAAAAAAAAACACAAGAACTCACCCCTGCCAATGGTGAGAGGAATGTTTCTGTCACCATAGAAACGGATTGGGGAAAGGGGACAGAGGCTGGCTTGTCATGTGGTGTGTGCAAATGAGGCCCTTCCACACACTACCGAGCATGGTGTATGACGTAGGATATGCTCCGTAAGAAGTATCAGAATGAAAATAAAAGCTGCTTCCCATCACCGCAGCAAGTAACCATCTCTGCTTGCTCACAGACAAAAGTAACAATGATTCCCCCGCTAAAAAATTTTTTAAGCCCACTTCCTTGAAGTCACAATTCCTAGTGAAACTTAGACAACATTTCATAGTCCCAAACCAGAACATTAACAAATGCATTCAGGTTCATTCATTCACACATTCAACAAAGACAGGCATGCATTGCTTAACAATGGGGTTACCTTCTAAGAAATGTGTCCTTAGGCAATTCCATCTTTGTGTGAACATAGATTGTACTTACAAGAACCTAGATGTATAGCCTACTGCACACCTAGGCTATGCGGTGTGGCTTATTGCTACTGTACTGTAGGCAACTGGAACACAATATATTTGTGTAATCTGAATACATTTAAGCATAGAAAAGGCACAGTAAAAATATGGTATTATAATCTCATGGGACCGTCAGAGTATATGCAGTCCACTGTTGACCAAATGTCAGTATGCAGCACCTGACTATATTGCATTCCTATCATGTAGGATGAAGAAAGCAGCCATGGCTCCTGCTTCCTTGGAGCTGGTATTTTGTATGTTTATATAGAATTGTTTGCTATTTACAAATGTCATCCACTCAATGAGGCCTGCCCCGATCCACTGTTTAATACCGCAGCCTTGCCCTCCATACCTGGTCCTCTGGATGCCTCTAACCCTGCTAACATTTCTCTTTTTTCCAAAGCATGAATCACCTTCTAACATGTTATATAATTAGTTCATTTATTACATGTGTTGTCTGGTAGAATGCAAGCTCTGTGCTTTTTCCTGCTTGGTTTGTTGATATACCAAGAGCAGTGGCTAGCCCAGGGTAAGCTCACAATGAAGACTTGTTGGATGAAAGAATGAAGTTATACATACTGCACCTATTGTGATAATTTTCCTAAAACAAAAGAGTCTGTCCCAAAGTTGAAGTCTTCACCTCTAGAGACAAAAAACTGCCTGCCATTACTATTATCCCCTACCCCTTTCAGCAAAGTTTCAAAGGGGATTTCATCTTTCCTCATTCTCATATCCTGTCTGTTCTACCCCAGAATCTTCTTCCAATCCATCTATCTTCTCTCCATGCCACCTGCGTAGTCCAGGGTCCCAAGACCCCTTCCAGACTCTTGGGCCTGGTCGTCTTGCATTGACTTCTCCCCACTTAGAATCCACTCTCCAAACAGCAACACAATCATCTTTTCGAAACACGTAAAGTAGTTCCTGGGTCTTAAACCCCTCCAACGGCTTCCCATTGCATTCAGAACAACCACCAAACTCCTAATGGGCCCACAAGACCATTCTTGACCTGGTTCTTGGTCAAGAACCAGGTTGTTGGCTCTTGGCTCTTGGTTCTTGGCTCAGCCCTTAACTATTTCTCTCATAAGTTACAGGTCTCTGCAATACAGCGCATTAATTGTCCATTTCCTCGCTAGCACATAAGTTCTCCATGAAGCTGAGACTGCGTCTGCCTTGGTCACTGCTATATCCCAGCATCAAGCACATTAGGTGCTTGATAAATATTTCTGAGTAAAAGTACAGGGCAAGAAGAAGGAAATCAATGAAAATGCTAACAGTCTGTTGCTGGTTGGTAGTTTTAAAAGAGTGGGGTGAAGCCCTGAAGATCCTGGGACACCACTTTGCAGCCTCTGTGAGCCTGTGTCTGCTGAGGTCCTCCTCCCACGGGATATTTCTGCAGAAGCTGACGGCCTCATCGAGTACTAACATGTCACCACGCAATTAAGATTCTAGGTCAGTGTTTTCACTGACAAGTGATGCTACAACATGGGAGCTTACCCAATAATCACTTCTTTTCAACTTGCACCGGATCCAGTCACATTCCTCTGAATTTGCACAACCACTCAAGTTCATGGTAGACCTTGATGTTTACAGATGGGGTATGTTTTGTGGAGGGAGAAGAGGCTATTGGAGGGCCAGGGTGAGGGGGTCATGTACGTTTATTTCTCAAACTCACGGAGCTGGAAGCAATCTTGGGATGTCATCTAGAATCATCTACTCACACGTTCTGAGAGCCAGCTTCTCCCAGCATTGTCCTAAGGCAGTAGGGAGGAAAAGTTATGTTGCCGTGTAAGTCAGCACAAAGCCGTTCCTGGATGACTGCCCAAGGATTTGGGTGGAGGTTTGCAGAACTAAGGAATGGGATGAAAGAACTTTAAAAATTATAATATTTATACTGATTATATATCTTATCATCCTTTAATTTGCATCACCAAAATGGAACTCTTAGGTAATATAGCATGACTCAGTGTTCTCGGACTAGCCCCATATGTCTCAAATCTCTAAATGTAATAAACTTCCTTGGACAGCTAAAGATGATTACTGAATTCTAGTCAGATATACTGACCCTGTGGAATTCAAGAGCCCAAAGAAACTCTGCATGCATTCTGAACTCTAAGGTTACAGATAGAAGAAAATCACTAAATATACTTAATGAAGAATAAAGTCAAAAACATCCACTCTCTTTTGAACAATATAGGATCATTTTCATGTATCAAACTATAAAGTATTTTCGATGTGTCTTACACATAGGTTTTTTGGTGTTTGTTATTGAATTATTGAATTCAAAGCACAAATCTCAGGAATTTGGGGCAACTCCTTTACTTTCTGAAGATGAAAGCGGCCCAAGAGGATAAAAATGATGCTACCAGGCTAGGCTATTCCTTCCATCTGGGGCTTCACAGGTATATCTCCTGTCCCCTTTTGGTAACATATTTTCCCATTCCATAGATGGACAGGCTGAAACCCACATCAAGGATTTATCCAAGGTCATGAATAATCTTGCCATTGAACCAAGGAGAGGACACCAAATCACTGCATTTCCATTCCAAATGATATAACCCTTTGTGTTATGCACTCTGCCCTGTTTTCTTAAAATGATTTAAAGATGTCAGTAAAGTCATTTAAATTCTCCCAGAAGAGAACAAACTCAGAACAATACTAGCTGAACGTGAGCAATCAGATAAGATCTAAACTGAAGGGCGTGAGCAGAGAGGGAGCTTTTGCACAAGCCTGTGACGTGCCCTGTCTTGCCCTGCTTGCTGCGTTGGAGGGATGCTGCTGTTTCCTCCACAAAATCTTGCAGCCCTTCCAAATAGGTGACAAGGGCCTCACACAGCATTCCTGTGGCTTTTTGCTGGCATTGCTCCCCTACTATCCTGCCAGCCCCAGATTTGATCCATGTTATCTTAAGCAGCCTTGGTTAAGGTTTTCCACTTTTCTCTGTAGATCTGTGGCTTCTTTTCATCTCAAGCTAATGCTCACCTTTTTTCATCGGTTTAATCATCAAGTTAGCTGTTGCCACTGTCCTACTCCTTAAATCTCTCTGTGATTGCTGAGTATCATAGGGAAATATTTAATCATCCTAAGGGCATGGCTCAGAGGAGAAGCCATCAGTGTACAATAAAAATTCTGAGATGTGTTTACATAGATGACCCATGGTTGGGAGATTCTCTCTCCTTCCCTACTTTTTGAACTTGACACTTTTACACACTGTTTTAGTCCCTGAAAAAACGTCTGATACTTGGCCTAGATCTCCTTACATAGGAAAAATGTTAATCACATTTGTTATTCCATAACGGTTTTCTCCATAAGTTTTCCTGAGGCAAAGGTAACTCATGATCACTTTTAAATGTTCAAACATTACAGAAATTCAGAGTGTAGACAGAGGGTATCCAACCTTCAAGATTTTCAAACTTGAAAATATCCTTGAAAATACTTGAAAACCTTGAAAATACTTCAACCTTGTTGAAGTTTCCCACTTTCAACAATTTTGGTTTAGGTATTGAGTTTATTTTCTAAACTGGTAATACATTCACATGATTGCAAAATCAAACATGTGACAGATGCACAGGGAAAGGTCCTTGTCCTCCACCCACCTAGGCCCACCCCACCTCCACTAGTAGCCACTTTTATCATTTCCTTTTATATCTTTCCATAGTTTCTTCAACAAATATAAGCAAATACGAATATACAGTATACTGATTCCCTCCCTCCCTTTTACACAAATGTAGCATAATACATTTGCACTACCTTGCACTTTGCTTTTTTTTTACATAACAGATATCGTATATTAAGCATGTTTTGATTCAGAATGTAAAAAAAACAAATAACTGGCCATGTGCACATACATACATGCCACATGCATGCACTCACACGTGCGCATACACACACATTTTCCTTTTTTGGTATTACTGAGTAGGATAAAGTATTTGAACCAATAATTTTTCAGGTCACTTCTCTGCACAGGCCTTCAGAAGAAATCAACCAGGAGAAGTCCCCATTTCTGACATAATATAGTAGTTTAGATGAGAAGATCCTGTTTAATAGAGAGTAGCAGAAGGTGGGGGCAGGTGAATCCACCTAGGAGCCACATCAGCTCAGGCATGTGTCTTGCTTGTTCAGAAGACCCCATGAGACCCAGTTTCTTTTAGGGTCAACCACAACTTGGGGTACCTCTCCTCTTTGGGCAATTCCATCCTTTGATTCTTTCATCACAAGGAAGCAGAAATCACAACATGCCAAGAGACAGACATTTTTCTCTCTATTAAATACAGTGTCTATACAAATAAAAAGAACTCACCATCTGAGAATAAAACTTTTCAACAGTCCAAACCATCCCAGGCTACAGAACTGATGAAGTTCATTCCCCAGCACATGGCCAACCGTGAGTTTTGCTCAAAAGTTCAGCTGAGAGGCCCGGCGCGGTGGCTCAAGCTTGTAATCCTAGCTCTCTGGGAGGCCGAGGTGGGCGGATCATTTGAGCTCAGGAGTTCGAGACCAGCCTGAGCAAGAGCGAGACCCCATCTCTACTATAAATAGAAAGAAATTAATTGGCCAACTAAAATATATATAGAAAAAATTAGCCGGGCATGGTGGCACATGCCTGTAGTCCCAGCTACTTGGGAGGCTGAGGCAACAGGATTGCTTGAGCCCAGGAGTTTGAGGTTGCTGTGAGCTAGGCTGATGCCACGGCACTCACTCTAGCCTGGGCAATAAAGTGAAACTCTGTCTCAAAAAAAAAAAAAAAAAAAGTTCAGCTGAGCCTCAGAAATCACAATTGTCCTGAGAAATCTGACCCATTTTGTTATTTCTCCCAACACAAAAATTAAAAGTTCATGATGTCAACCAAACATAACCTTTAGATTATTTTGGATACACACACACACCTTTCCAAGGAACAAGCAAGCATATTTTTCAGAAGGACTTAGTCCTTCCAAAAGACACCACATTGGGCCGGGCGCGGTGGCTCACGCCTGTAATCCTAGCTCTCTGGGAGGCGGAGGTGGGCGAATCGTTTGAGCTCAGGAGTGCAAGACCAGCCTGAGCAAGAGTGAGACCCCATCTCTACTATAAATAGAAAGAAATTAATTGGCCAACTAATATATATAGAAAAAATTAGCCGGGCATGGTGGCGCATGCCTGTAGTCCCAGCTACTTGGGAGGCTGAGGCAGCAGGATTGCTTGAGCCCAGGAGTTTGAGGTTGCTGTGAGCTAGGCTGACGCCACGGCACTCACTCTAGCCTGGGCAATAAAGTGAGACTCTGTCTCAAAAAAAAAAAAAAAAAAAGACACCACATTATTCTACTTCCTCATGACATAGACATTTTCTGAAAGGAACACAGAAACTCTGGTGTATTTTGCTTACAAGTAATAATCCCAGTCTGTTGAAAGGATCTTATTTAATACATGGTTGTATTGGAGGAAATTAGACTTACAGGGGGAATTTTTCCAAGGGTCTTCCATAATGGCAGCTCAAACCCCTCTTCAAACAATAGAACTCAGCTCCTGGCTATAACTCCCTTCGACCTTTGGCCACTTCCCTCTTATGGTAAACCATCAGCCAGTGACAGCATCCAACCTTGGGACCAGAATAGCAGAAGACCATTTGATAGCTCTTTATTTTGCCTTCTTTATGTCCTCTTGTGCCAATAAATAGATATATTTTCCTTATTAAATAGCTGGGTGCTCAATTTAACTGGGGAGATACAGGGTGTGTTATTTTTTTTCCTGTCTTTGCTCCTCTAGTCAATTCAGGAAGGACAAGTTAAACCCTGTTAAAGGAAGGAGGCCAGGTGCAGTGGCTTACATCTGTAATACTAGCACTTTGAGAGGCTGAGACAGGAAAATCTCTTGAGACCAGGAATTGGAGACCAGCCTGAGCAACACAGCGAGATCCCATCTACACACACACACACACACACCAAAAAATAGCATGCCTATAGCCCCAGTTCCAGCTACTCAGGAGGCTGGGGCAGGAGGATCGATTGAGCCCAGGAGTTTGAGGTTGTTATGAACCTGAACTAAAAACCCAATGCTGTGAGGTGTGCATCCATGTATTTCTTTTCTATCTTTGCTTCTCTCATCACATTATTTCATTCATACAAACTGGCTTTCTCCTCAGCCTATAACCATAGCCAGTGACTGTACCGTCTTTGCCGTGAGAGAAGAGACTCTTTTCCCTTGTTTAAAGGTTGAGAATCATCTGGGAAGGACTCCAGTGCCTTTGGGTCACGTGCCTACTCAGAGCAGGAGGATTGGCAGCACCCACTGAACCACAATACTGAAGTGAGGTGGAAATAGCTCAACCCCAAGAGGAATGGTCTTGGAGAAGAAAGAGGAGTGGGAAGGCAAACACTATCCATCCACCTCACCTTCCCTTCCCTTTTACCTAGCTCTGTCCAGGGACCTCATCTCAACTTTTGTCAGCAGTCAGAATCCTGAGATGTTTTGCTGATACATACCATCTCCTGGACATTCCAGTTCATTGGCCACACAGGTAGACTACTTAGAATGAATTACTAGCACAGCAGAAATCCAAGTTTCAACAGAAAATCAATGGTTAATGTTTTATCCCAACCCAAGTTGCTAGGTAATATTACAAAAGCAAGAAGTTTTTATTTTAAAATTATTGAATCCTTATTGCTCTGAATTGCACATGACCTTAAATGGCTGAACTCAGAAGACCATACATTACTGAAAAATATTTACCAAACCAGAACACTTTGTCCTAGAGTGGCGGCAAGAAATCTGTCTTTTCTTCATTCCTGTCCTGTCATCGCAAATTGAACCTCTGAGATTTATTTGTTTTATTTTTCTGACTTGGTCAGCTCAAAAAGAATAAATATTTCACCCCTTCCTTTTTATAAAAAAACTACAGAATTGTTTCTTCTGCAAAAATCTCAATGACTCTTCCTTTTATGAATTTCTTGGTCACAGGTATTTTTTAGCCACAGGATTCCAGAGCTTTCCAATACCTTGCTAGTTGCAAATTCTATGAAGGCTGGGAGTAGTGGACATTCAGTGCTCTCCCCTCCATAAGAGTGGAGGCTCCTACGTTCTGAGCCGACTCTGCCCATTGGCCACAGTTGATTGTTTCAGGATCTATGCCCTGATCCATGAGATGTTCATCAAAAATCTTCCCCCGGATTTTTTTTTAAATTGTGGTAATAAACACTTAAAATTTACCTTCCTAATCATGTTTGAGTATATTGTTCAGTAGTGTTAAGCACATTTACGTTAGTATGCAATTTCTAGAACTGTTTTATCTTGCAAAGGCAAAACTTTATGCCCTTTAAACAACTCTCCTCTCCCCCCTCCCCTAGCCCCTGGCTACCACCATTCTACTTTCTGTCTCTATGAATTTGACTACTCTAGGTACCTCCTATAAGTGGAATTATATAATATGCATCTTTTTGTGACTGGATTATTTCACTTGGCATAAGGTCATCAAGGTTCATCCATGTTGTAGCATGTATCAGAACATCCTTCCTTTTGAAGGCTGAATAATATTCCATTGTATGTATATACCACATATTGCTTATCCATTCATGCATCAATGGACACTTGGGTTGCTTCCACCTTTTGACTATTGTGAATAACAATGCTATCAACAAGGGTGTACAAATATCTCTTGGAGACCCTGCTTTCAATTCTTTTGAATATATACCCAGAAGTAGTATTTGTAAATCATGTGTTAATTCAATTTTTAAATTTTGAGGAACCCCCCATACTGTTTTCCATAGTGGCTGTACCATTTTACATTCCCACCAACAGTGCACAAGTATTCCAAAAATTTCTTCATATCTTTGCCAACACCTGTTATTTTCTGTTTTGTTTCACTTTTTTTATACCCAATATGTGTAAGGTTGTTTCCCGAGGATTTTTAACTGGATCTGAGGAAGTCAGTCTTTCCTGTGATAGAAGCTATGCTATGGAGGTAGAACTCTAGAGTTCTTGACATGTGAAGGAACACAGCTGAGCTTTTAGGGTATTAATTAACCCTACCCTTCTCCCGTCCAAAGTTCTGAACCCAACTGAAACCTATTTACGGAAACTCAGTAGACTCCAGTAGGAAAGGAAATAGCAGCTTCAGTACTTTTCAAAGTGGATTGACTCTATGACTGGAAGCCAAGTCCAGGCAAGTCTTCCCATTCCTCTTCCCTCAACAAATGGCATTGACTCACGAGGCAATGGCAGGCCTGCTATGCCACATCTTGCAACAGAGGCAGAAAAGGCCCTGGCGAATTAACTATAGAAAAAAGACGAGACCAGAGGGAAGACTGCATGTTGCCTTGTGACAGGCAAGATCCAAGAGAGAACCAGAGGGGGCAGGCCACCAATCTCACCAGCCTGAATAAGCCACTCCTTCATCCTGGGAGGACAAAGGGAGTCTGGAAAGAGGAATGAAAGCTTAGTCCCCCAAACCTTTGAGGAAACAGACACTCTTCTTTATGGATTTAGGCTGACACCTGAAGGGAGGGGGAAATGTCCCTCTCCCCTGTTTCCTCAGTATCTCTAACATTTGGCATTCTTAGCCAAAGGGCGCAGCATGGCCCCTGTAAGAAGGGAAACTGAGGGTAGTGAGCATCCCCCTCAGCCCTGTGAGGCTGCACCCTGACATCTTCACGATTCCTTCAGGAACCCCCTGAGGTCAGTGATGGGGCCCTGAAGGTTCTCAAATGAGTCTGAATAGAACGTTGGTTGAATTTACTGAGGGCTACATGCCCTAGCCTGAAAATTCACTCCTCGGTCTGTTTTCCAAATTACATTTTCTCAGGTAGGACATTCAATAGAGCTCTGGAGATCATGCAGTGAACTCAAATGAAGGCATAAAATGACTCCAAATAATAATAAAATGCCAGCAATATTAAAATGCCCTGATTTGAACTATAGGAAATACTTCACATTATTAAATTCTCAGTGAGGCATTAAAGTCTAAAAAAAAAATGACCTTTTTCTTGAAAGTTGAAGTCGAAAGAAATTAAAAGTCCAAACTTATATTTCCCCTCCAATTTTTTGCGGTTCAGGGTCAGTCAAAGGGGTCTCATGTGCTCTGCAGAAAAATCTTGGCTTCAGGCTCTCCAGGATGTCGCTCTCTTGGGCAGTTGCCTGGAGTCCATGAACTGTGAACTTAACTGGGAGAAATCCAGTCTTGTAAGGTCAGTCCTGCCGCCCCTGCAGCCCTCCCCAAATCTGGCAGAAGCCCAAGACTGGCTGAGGCCCCGTGTTGCTGCAGGCGTGGCTCTCCTCTGAAGCTGCTGCTTCTCAAAACCATTTAAAGCAAACCCACCTCTAAGAAGCAGCTCTGCCCACTTTGAGGTCAGACTTTCCCAGCTCTAGCAAGCACCTTGCCTCTTCCACATGGGACTCTGAAGTCCCTGATGAGATGAAACTGTTTCTCATTTCCCCTGCAGTCTCTCCTGATGGAGCCCCAAGGAGAAGTACGGCCAACGCTTCCCAACCAAAGGCCAAAGGCATGAGGCCTTCCTTCTAGAGAGAATGGGTGAGACACATGAGTCAGATAGAGAAGAATCTTTTCATTGTAGAGAAGAATCATGGGTCTCTGGCAGTTGATCAAACACGAAGAGCCCCTAAATGATTATAATCTTTGTAAACTGTGGAAAGTTTGATTGTGGTCCTCTTTTAAAACACAATCACTTGAAAGGCATGGAAAAATCACAGGCAATTGAGGGTCTTAGACCTGAGGATCTACTTTAACTTAAAGGTCTAAAATGTTAACCTACAGTATAAGATTCAGGGTAAATCTACTCCTATTAGTGAGAGAAAACACCAAACTGTATCTTGTCTATTGTATTCAAAATCTAGGCCCTTCAGACAGATGAGCTGTCTCAATCAAAATTATAATGGACAAAAAAATTGTTTAAAAAAATCTAGCCCTTAAAAACTTTGGGCTTCACTCTATTTAAGATGAATGATTTCAGCAAAAAGTTATTTAAAATTTTAAATATTTAACTTTTTAAAAACAAAAATGAATGGAATGGAAGATTATTCCAAAATGTTCGGAGGCATTAACCAATTTAAACTTACAGTTATCGTATCAACTAAGTTGGGAAAGAGACTAACTTTCCCAACTTAAAGAAAGGGATATAAGTCCAACTTTCCATAAACAACAGAAAGTCAAGAAAAACATGTTTCATAGCCTCACTTGCTGTTCTAGCCACACATCGCAAAAACAGCCTACAGTTTACTTACCCATGAAAACCAACATGGACCATAGTATGATTCACTGCTGTAGCCTCTCTAACACATAGCTCCGTTCTTTTGTTCTGGTCAGTGACAGTAAATATTTGTGGAATAAATATTTGTGCAGGAGAGAACACAAAAAGCCACACAGTGGGAAGAAAAGAGGTTTAGAAGTCAACAAATTCTTCTACCTTGTGCTATTTGAAGCCCCTAACCAAGTTAATCAATACTTCTTGGGCCTCATTTCTTCTTCTTCAAAATGGTAACACCTTTTACTCCTTGTAAGTGTGTAAGACTTGGAATAATGTGTGAAAATGTCTCCTGTCTGGTGTATAATAAGGCACTCGATTCTCAGGAAAGATTTAGGTGAAGTTTGCCTTTGGTATAAAGAAATTAGAGCTAGTTAGCAAATTGATTTTAGTGTTTTCAAACCCACTCAAATTTTATCATTTAAGATATTGAACTAGGATTATCTAGCTTTAAGATTTTGTAGAGTTTTCTTGATTTTTTAAAGAGATAAGAGAGTCCTCCACATTTCAAGGACTTTAAGGACTATCTTTCTAAGATATTAAATAAACCAACTAATCTTCAGTGGCCTCTCAGGAACAAAGTTAATGATTCTTTAATCTATAGGGAATGTCCTTCCCTACTCCTAAACTCTCTGGTTTCTGTTTTTTTTTTTTAATCCACACTGGTTTAAAATTTATGAACTATACTGAGAGAACATGGGCTCTCTCTGGGCCTCTGGGAGCAGCCAAGCATACCAAGTGAGTACCTTTTGCCATAAGGCAACATCTTCTTGTTTTTTAACTTTTTGACCAAATTATATTTGAAAATTCTCAGGTAGATGTGTCAATTTGAAAACTCAGGCTTTCAGTGTCACTAAAGGGCTTTGAAAAGGGGAAATCTAACGAAAATTGCTGTGAACCATTGAGAGTTAAAGAGCTCAGGAAAGCTCGGCTTCGGAAGGAACGCACAAACGTAGAAATGACTTTCAGCCATAAAATAAAGCAAATGTGGGAGTAGCAGTTTTGGGGGTACATGAAGCAAATGTTTGAAACAAGTGTTTCCAAACAGTAGGGCCTTAGTGGGTTGTGAAACATACTTAGTGCGTTGCAAACTGAATTTTCTTTAAAGGAATGAAACAGAACATGAGTGAGTCACTAGAAGTACAGTAAGGGTCTTTTCCATTCATTGTATGTGCACAAAAGGAAGGTGGGGCCAGAATGATTTACCTTTTACTTTGCAGAAAATATAATTTTTACTGAGGGTTGTGGTTAAAAAAATTTGAATATGCTAGTAGGCTACCCCAACACTTCAGGAGCACAAAGCTCCGAGAGGAGGTTCCATAGGGAAGCCCATTTTCATTCATGTAGATAAGGAAATAAGATAGACACATTCTGAAGAAAAAACATGGACACAGGGCATAAGGGGTAACAGATTATACATTTTCATTTTCTAAGTTTTCTATGACAAAGAGGAATTTAGAAAATTGCTTGTCACACATAAAATCATATTTTTTTTTTTTTTTTGAGACAGAGTTTCACTTTATTGTCCAGGCTAGAGTGAGTGCCGTGGCGTCAGCTTAGCTCACAGCAACCTCAAACTCCTGGGCTCAAGCAATCCTGTTGCCTCAGCCTCCCAAGTAGCTGGGACTACAGACATGTGCCACCATGCCCGGCTAATTTTTTCTATATATATTTTAGTTGGCCAATTAATTTCTTTCTATTTATAGTAGAGATGGGGTCTCGCTCTTGCTCAGGCTGGTATCAAACTCCTGA
Source organism: Mirza zaza (assembly GCA_008750895.1). Taxonomy (NCBI): domain Eukaryota; kingdom Metazoa; phylum Chordata; class Mammalia; order Primates; family Cheirogaleidae; genus Mirza; species Mirza zaza. Next base: position 26,790 of record VSMD01071156.1, read on the forward strand.
GCTCAAACGATCCGCCCACCTTGGCCTCCCAGAGAGCTAGGATTACAGGCTTGAGCCACCGCGCCCGGCCCATACTTATTTTTTAAAACTCAAACAACCTAGAAGTAAATGGAGTAAATGTGAAACTCCCCCTTTCATTGCTCCTCTTTCAATACTATTGCCTTTGGCAGACAAAACATCAACAGCTTGACATGTATGATTACGGACGATTTTCTAGGGCGCACACAAACACACATATATGCTGTATATACATAAACAGGTTTTAACTATACAAATGTAAACAGGAGTATGCAATTAGGGTGCAGCTTGTTTTTCCTATCAATATGTCTGAGAAATGTTTTCATGTCCACACTATAGAGCTGTTGTCTTTATCTGCTGCAGAGTATTACATGGTAGGAATTGGTATGCACTCGTCCCATTTCTGCATTTATGTACGACTATGTTGTTTCCAACTTTTTAGTTTTCCAAAAAATGCTTCATCACAGTCTTGTACCTGACTTTTTGGACACTTGCGTGAATATTTCTTTAGGCTAGCTGCCTACAATTAGAGTTGTTAGATCAAAGGCTGAACTAACACTTTACATATTGATACACACTGCCAAATTGTCCACCCAAAAAGCTGTATCAATTTCTACGTCCTTCAACAATGACTCATATGGAAATAACATTCATCAGAAAGCAAGCAGGTGGCGGGGGAGGGCATGGTTAAATTCATCCCTAACAGGTATAACACATACTATCTGGGGGATGGGCACAATTATAACTTTTACTCAAATGGTACAAAAGCAATTTATGTAACCAAGACATTTGTCCCCCCATAATATTCTGAAATTTAAAAAAATGATTGATATTACTCATTTCCTCACATTATCTCCAGCACTATTACCAATCCTTTAATATATGCCATTTTGGTATATTAAAAAATAGTACTTTATTTTAATTTTAATTTTCCTGATTGCTTATAAAGTTGAATGTTATGTGTTTGTTGTCTCTATTTCTTCTTCTTTACAAAATATTTTTATATCCTTTGTCAACTTTTGTTTGTAGGTGCTCTTTATATTATTTTAAGCCTTTTGTTATATTACACATATTTTCCTAACCTTTTGTCTTTTATTTATTATATCTAATTATGTGTACAGAAGTTTTCCTTTTTTAAAATGTAGTCAAACAATCATTTTTTTTCTTTCATGGCTACTTGATTTTGTGTTTTGCTTAGGAATGCCTTTCTCACCCCACATTTATTAAATTTTTTTTCCAATATTTTCTTTGTTATTTTTACATTTGCATGTTTAATTCATCTAAATTTTCTTATCTATGATATGAAATAAGAAAATGTTCTCCAAGTAATCAATAGTCTCAACATCATTTACTGTTCAAACCCTTCCCTACTTATTAGGTTGTTAAATATGAAATGTCCAATTTCAAATCAAAAGTTTAGTATATGGCCGGGCGCGGTGGCTCACGCCTGTAATCCTAGCTCTCTGGGAGGCCGAGGTGGGTGGATCCTTTGAGCTCAGGAGTTCGAGACCAGCCTGAGCAAGAGCGAGACCCCATCTCTACTATAAAAACGGAAAGAAATTAATTGGCCAACTAATATATATAGAAAAAATTAGCCGGGCATGGTGGCACATGCCTGTAGTCCCAGCTACTTGGGAGGCTGAGGCAGCAGGATTGCTTGAGCCCAGGAGTTTGAGGTTGCTGTGAGCTAGGCTGACGCCACGGCACTCACTCTAGCCTGGGCAATAAAGTGAGACTCTGTCTCAAAAAA
>VSMD01071157.1:0-13694 GCA_008750895.1 Mirza zaza
CAGCTTTTGTTTGTGTGGGAAAGTTTTCATCTCTTTTTCATTTCTGAAGGACAACTTCACTGGTAATATATTTTTGGTTGACTTTTTTTTTCTTTTATCACTTTGAATATATCTTGTTGATTTCTCCTTGGCACAAGTTTTCTGCTGAGAATCTACCAATATTATTTTAGTTCAATAATTTCCATTTATTAATTTTTAAACTTTTATTTCTTCTTTACTATATTTTTTCACTTTTTTCAAGAGAATTTATAATGGATTATTAAAGCACTTTTTGATGGCTGTTGTCAAATCCTTATTAGATAAGTATAGCATCTGATTTATCTCAGTGCTGGCATCAGTTGAATTTTTTGTTGCTATTGTCACTTAAGCTGCAATTTTCCTGATCTTGGCATAGTTACTCGTTTTGAACATTTTATCTATTATGGTAAAAGAGCCGGAGTCTATTTATATGTCTTATGTTAGTAGATAGTCATCTTATTTAGGTTTAGCATGTGGGTATTGACCCAACTCGGTGGGCTGCTGTTTCTAAGACAATTAAAGTTACAGAGGCTCTGCAGTGCTGTTTTGGTAACTTAATTTATCAGTTTATATCTTCAGCTGATCTCTGCTAATGTTGTCTGTGCCACATCTCCAGGTGCCTCTCAGTGAGCGAGGGCTACAGTGGGATCTCCCTACTGGTGTACCAGCCACATCAGTGACTTGCGACAGTGGAGGAGGCTCTCAGGCTCTTGGTGAAAAAGAAGCTTGCTCGCCAAGGGTACTGGTTGTGAACGATTCCCTTTTTACAACTCCATCAGCTTGCCTAAGTGTCTCCAGGTTTAAAAGAAGTCTTAGACACAGCACAAAAGAAGAGTACCTACCTTGGCCACTTAATTCTGGCAGGGCTCCCACTAAATTTCCCTTGTCAGTGGTATCAGACTCACTTGCTGTCGTCAGAGGGATTCATGGTCAATCTGGGAAAAGAATGAGCCTACCTGGGCTACCTTCTGTTCTATGTTAGGAGATCTGGACATGCTGGGTCTAGGTGGCCTTCTTCTGTTGGATAGGGGGATTCTGGACATCTTGCTGCTGTGGTGCTCTTGGAGGCTCCTGGAGCCTCAAAACAGCTCACATTCTTCTTAGCACATTTTGGAATTATCCTTTAGTTTTCCCTTGTGCCATTTGTAAGGATGATACCTGGGCTTAGCAGAGAGGCAAGGAAAAATGGACTTATGCCATGTTGTGAAACTGGAATTTCAAAAGCAGGGTTTTAATATGGTTTCTAGTTCCTAATATAGTTTTATCTCTAGGTAAAAGGAATGAAATTAAAACATAATGCTCTGTGACAGTTCCTATTGATTGTATTTGGCAAGTTATTACAAGAAAGAGATGAGTTGAGAAAAGATTTGGCCTGTCTTGAAGCATGAAAAGGAAATAAAGTAAACCAGAAGTTTGAGGACTTGCAGAGTTGTATGAGGTGACAGATTCTCATCAAGACCACTCAAATATAAAACTGAGAAAAGGTCTTTGGCTACACCTAAATCAGTGCATGGCTCTCAAACCTATTATTAAAATATCTGAATGGAGGAATGAGTCTCATTTTTTGTTGTTGTTGTTTGTTTGGAGAAGTTGTTTCTGTGATTTTCCTCTTGTTTTTGCAATACATCCCTAAGAATATCACTGCTGTTTGTTACTATGGCATGCCCCAGTTTATCCAGACTGATGTGCCATTGAAGGTATAATGGCTGACTAAAAACAATATATTATAAAAGCTAGAACTTGAAAATATTCATCTATTTAAAATTCACCATTTAACATACTACCTTCCAAATTTAGCCATCCTCCAGTAGTACAAAATCCATTATCCATGGAGCAGTTAGAAAATGAATGCTTTCTGGAGAGATGCAATGAATCATTGCAAAATGATGAACTTTGTCTTTAATTTAGAAAGTGCTTCTCTTATGTTTTATTTCTGATCCTGTTATATTCTATGACATTCAGTCTGATATCTTGATACCTTTATTATCCTTCCTCCATACTCAGGATCAATATATCAGATGACTTATAAAATAGTCCATAAGATATATATACCTCAATTTGCATTGACACCATCCTCTACATACTAAGTGAATCTTTCATTCTACCCAGGCTATAATTCAAAACATTTCAGAATGGAATTAATGGACTTTCATTTTCTTTTGACAATCAATTTTGAAAGTCTTTTAGGTTTCCCTTTCGTCTCCCACATGTCCCACTCTTAAGCCAAAGTCCTTGCCTTTTTCTTAGGAAACTTTATGTTTTTCTCCCTTCACCATGTCTTTGATTTTGCTGTTCCCTTGATCTGGAATTATATCTGTCTTCACTTAATGTCATTGTTACCTAATCATATGACTAGATTTAGTTTCTGCCTCCAGGAAGGATTTCTAGGTATGCATTGCACCAACCTACCCAATGCTATAATGAATGTCTCCTCTAAACTCTATAGATAAGTTAAACTATATGTTCTTTAAACATTCTTATAACTCCTAAAATTTATTTTTCTCCAAGCAGAAATAATTCATTATTCAACTCTCTCTCTCATATGTACTCTTATGTAGAGAACTTTAAATATATATTTATTCGCTCAAATAGAATTAAATTGGATTTCTCTCTTAAATTATTAGTGAAATAAAATATCCATTGTGAGTTAGTTATTCAGCAGTTAGGCCCAGTCAGAGAAACACTATTCATTTCAACGTGGCCCATAATCTTTAAACTAGCATACTGCTTCAAATTATTAGAAAAATTACTATGTATGTACTTGCTTAACAAAAGCTATAAATATTAGCCACATGCCCTCCAACTTTCTTAGCGGGAGTGAAATTCTTCTGTTATGTGTGAAATTGAAGGGACACAAAACATGCCAGCTGCCCACACTTTAACCTTTGAAGAAGTTTGTAATGAGAATCTCACTATTAAGATCAGCCAGAACAAGCATTTTTTTCTGCCCATAGCAACAGCTTAGGTTAGCAACAACGTCATATTTTTCTCTATGACAATACCAAAGGGCACAGAATCTGTCCCAGGGGAAACTATAGTGTAAGAGAAACTAAACTCATGTGAGAGACAGTGACATACAGGGGACGGATCAACAGATTTGGTAACAGGTAAACATGGGTTTGATTCTCAGCTCTATCACTTATAGAAGGTTAACCTTGGACAAGTAAATGAGGCATTATGGCTCTCTCCAAAGTCTGTGTGCCCCACCATGAGGCCCCATAGCCTTCCATGGTCATGACTGTATTAGTATAGCTTAAGTGGCTGTAACTAATAAACCCCAAATTATAAATGCTAAATAACAAGAACTTGATTTATTTTTATGTAACAGCCCAGTGAAGATTTAGTCCCTAACGACCTAGTCACAGTTCAGAGTCAATACGTGTTATGCTACCTTCACCAAGAGGCTTCCAACATCTTCCTGTGCATTAACCCTTCAGTCAATTGGAATTGGTGAATCTAATGCAAGAGTACCATGCAAGTTTGTCTTGTTTGATTTTATCATGGACCACACTATAAAATGGCACAAGTAATTTCCCTTCACATTGTCACTGGAAGGAGCTTAGTTGTGTGGCTACACCCAACTGCAAAGAAAACTGGGGAATGCAACTATAACTGTATGCCCAAGAAAAAGAAAATGCAGGGCCGGGAACGGTGGCTCACACCTGTAATCCTAGCACTATGGGAGGCCGAGGCAGGCGGATTGCTCAAGGTCAGGAGTTCGAAACCAGCCTGAGCGAGACTCCGTCTCTACTATAAAAAAATAGAAAGAAATTAATTGGCCAACTAATATATATATATAAAAAAAAATAAGCCGGGCATGGTGGCACATGCCTGTAGTCCCAGCTACTCAGGAGGATGAGGCAGGAGGATCGCTTGAGCCCAGGAGTCTGAGGTTGCTGTGAGCTAGGCTGACGCCATGGCACTCACTCTAGCCTGGGCAACAAAGCGAGACTCTGTCTCAAAAAAAAAAAAAAAAGAAAAAGAAAATGCAACAGATTTTGTTAGACAGCCAGTGATCTCTTCCAAAAGAGGCCCGTGTTACATATTGAAGTTACAAAGACAATGGAGACATGGATCCAGGCCTTCAACAGCTGACAATCCGGAGGGAAAGTCATTTAATATGCATTACATGCTATAATAAAATAATGATATTTATTTATTTATTCATTGTATTCCTGGTACTGGGCTTAGTGTTCACCATACATGACATTTCTCAACTCCCTTTTAGTCATTGGTGGACATGTATGCGTGCCAGTCAAAAGAGTGTGAACATAAGCATTTGTGTCATTTCGGAGACAGTGGTTTTTAGAAGACGGTGGGGCTTTTCTACTCTTTCACCTTCTCTGCCTACTGGATGGAGAGGAGCGAAGACCCGAGGCAAGCAGAGCTGCAGAATGGAGGGACCAGGGTCCCTGAGGTGCCATGCAAAGAAAACTGATCTGCTAAACTGAAAAACATCATTTTCAAATTGTGTGAACGAGAGATAAATTCCTATTATGTAAATCACTGGTGTTTTGTACTTTATTTTATTTAATAGTTTTACTGGGAAAAATACAGGGTTAAATCAAAGTAAAAATACAACAAAAATAATAGATCAGCTATTGCTAATACTGTATTTAGTTTTCTTTTGCATTATAGCTTGCATGCCAGAGGTCCCAGCAAGACAATGATGTGATTAAAACCTTACCTAGTAGCCCATGAAGAGACTGATCGTTTTTATTCTCATGTCTTATATTCTATGCCCCCTACACAGTTTCAGCTTTAACCTAAAACAATCACTTTGCTGTGCAAAATCTCACCCTCATATCTCTGCTGTATTTATCCCCTCAGGATTTTAAAGCATTCTGAAATGAGTTTGTTTTTGCCTTTTATTTATTTATTTTTTATTCAGAAATTTATTATTTGGCCAGATATTGCACTAGGATTAGGAACACAACTATGAGCAAAGAAAGAAAGCTGGCTTTCCTTCTCACAGATCTTATATTTCATTGACAGAGATGAAGATTTCTAAAAAAGTCATGAATCCAGTTATTTAAATACAGGAGCCAAAGTGGACACTGCTGTGTCTCGCATGTCTTTACTTCCATGTGGTCATAAATCATTCCCAGGATTCCACAATTCAGCCCTTTACAAAGCCAGTTCAAAAAATAATGATAAAATTATCTAGTTTGGGCATATTAAATAACACTAATTTTAAGAAAACACATCACAACTAATGACTTTCTGCAAATTAATAAGTAATAAAATTTGGATATTGAATTTAAAAATGTACTTGGCTGACATATTTTGTCAAGGGTAGCTGGGATGTAATTATTTATTTTGTTTCATCATTCATTGTAATGGGAGTTTTCAACCATGGGATGAATCCTAAATAATAACAACTAGCAGTAAGGAGTAATTTGGTATGCGTGTGAAATGTATTCTTCTTCCTTGATAAATCAGGCACTTATTATAACAGTATTTCTCTAGGCTTGTAAACCTAGGGGTAAAACTAAGAATTTAAGTTGAGAACAATGTAAAGGCTCTTCCTTAATTTATTTCCTTGCTGGAATTCTACCTCAGCAAAGTCTATACCTCTAGTTCAAAGGTTTGAAGCTGCTTTAGAATGTTTTTCCATTTTGAGCAATTATTGTTGATCGTTTAGCCCTGTAAATATTCTTCATTATGTGTTGATTCTTACGCTGCTGTCTGCACAGTGATAACCAACAGGCAATGTCTCCAGCCCCAAACTCCCCAGCCCTCAACATCAGTGTGCCTATGATTCTCAAGTTGTTTTTCCTACTCCACCTCACCTCTATGTGTTGTCAGAAAATTCTTCTTCAGAGATGCACATGTCATGGGAACGTCCACCATTTTAAAATGTAGAAGCAAAATAGTTTCTCACAAACAACGTAAGACTAAAAGGTATGACAGGTATAGCCTTAATTTTTTCTTCTACTTATTTTAATCCCTTCTCCTCTTTCCAGGTCCTTCCAATGCTTTCTCATTCATAAGTTGTCCTTATGAGAATTAACCCCATCTTTTCCAACAGTCTCAGAGTCATTGGTATGCCTATCCAATTAGCACAGCCTTTATTTTGCATTTATGTATGATTTTTTCTAAGAAGAAAAACTCTTGGAGTGAATAAAAATCTAAACATGAAGATATAAAACTTCCCTGTCATTTCATTATTTTTGTATTTGTTGGTATTCATTGATAAAGAGTTGTTGTTTTCTTTTGAGGGTATCCTTTCTCTCTTATTTTTCATACTACTGGAGTTCTTTCACTGATTCCTTCTCATCTGGCCTCTTGATTGAGTCCAGGAGGTACTAAGCCTGGCTTGTGGGCCTGTCCCTGGGTCCCCCAAAATCAATCCTTGAGCATGCCAGGAAGAAGAGTGCTGGCCCCAAGTTGCCTATGTGGTGTTCAAACAGTTTTGATGTTCCTCTCTGGTTGCCTCTGCCCTTCTGTCTTCACCTTTTCCTAGCAGTATGAATTGAGTAAATCTCCCAGCTTAATCTCCAAGATGGTGGATGGTACTTATGAGTACAAATTTAGCCTTACTCTCTTTGTTTAAGTTGGAAGGTGCTATGAAGAGCTATAGAGTTGTTATCCTTATCATTGGTTGATGTTTGTATGATAGAGACAGCTACCAAGGCATTATTTTGTGCTTGTGGCTCTTGTCCCTGAGGTTGAGTACTTCAGTGCCTCAAGCTTTAGGAAGGGCCCTATGGTTAGCAGTGGGTTGCTTGATCTCTACCACCACTGAGGTGTTCCTAGAATCGAAGCAGTTTGTGGCTTGGTTGTCAGAGACTATAAAGCTTTCTAAAGTCTCAATGGGGTTCAGAAGTTGCTTTTTGGCCGCTAGCAGGAGCCACTGGTATTAGGGTCAGGACATACTCTCCAAATCAGGGGGTCGTTCATGGTGGAGGGGCCTAGAGGCTTGAGTGTTCAGGCCCCAGACTGCAGGCCTTATCCAGCACCAAAGTTTTTCTGCAGGGAGGGGTGTACACTTTTCCAAATCACTGATCCTTGGACCCCCACAGCACACTCCCATCAGTTTTAGTTCTTGTGTGCTCCCTTATCACCAGAATACAGCTCTCAAACCTCCTCCTGGTTTGTGTGTCTGACCCACTAGCTGGCAACTCTGCAACATGCTGGCAGGCAGGGTGTTTCCCAGATTGTGCACTCCTGTTCCACTGAAAGTATTCAAAGGAAGAGGTGTGGGCTACTTTATTTGTGGGGACCTCAGCCAGGAGCTGGCACCAGAGAAAAGTGAACACTTATGCACTTCTTGGAGTAAACTGCTCTCCCTGTTGTAATGAGTCAGGGGAGGGATCACAGTACCTGATCAGCTGGCATGCCTGTGTGTCAGGCGTGTGGTTGCCTTGGATCCAGGGGTTGGGCTATCCCTCTCCAAGTGCCACAGCCTTATCCAATATGGTGGTTCTCTATCAGGGGTTATAGACACACTCCCAGATCCCCTTTCCACACTCTCCTGTCAGTTATGTCTGCACAGGCTTCCTTGGCACCCTAGTCCAGTTCCCAGACTTCCCCCTTGCATCCCCCTGCAGCCCTCTTGTGTCCAGGGGCACCAGGACCAGCTTGCTTATCTGTGCCACCGGCATGCGACCCCACAAAAATGCTGGTGGGCAAAGAGTTCCTAAATTGTGCAACTCTGTCCCACTACAAGTCCTCAGGGAAAGAGGACTCACCCTCTGTGAGAGTTCAGCCTCGGGTGCAAGCCCACTGGAGAGAAGCTGCCATTTGTGAACTTCTTGGCTTAAACTACTCTCACAGTTGTAATGGGTGGGGGAGGGACCATGATTTGTGGTTAGCCTGAGCTCAAACTGCTTTCTCAGTTGCACTAGTTAGGGAAGGTGCCAGGGAGGAAGTGTCTGGGTGGAAGAAAGTTGGACTCTGGCCTCTCGTGACATTCTTCTGGGAGGAGTCCCTCTTGGACTGCCCAAACTTCTGGGGCTCACTAACTTACCCTGCTTTTCCTTACTTGTCTCTGTGCTTGGGCTTGTGGAGGGTAGAAAACCTTCCATAAACCTTGCAGCCCACTGTTCACCAAAGGCATGTAGGGGGGGGATGGGAATCCCTCCTTACCCGTTCACTGGGCTCTAAACCTCTCTGGGTTTGATCCTCACCAATATCTTCTTCTCTTTATCTTGTTTCTTCTCAGCTTCACAATTTTTCTCTGTGGGGTCTCCAGCTGTCTCTGTTGTTGCTCTCTGTGATCCACACCTTAGCTCTGACTCTTCTCCCCACTCCACAATCCTATATCCTATCTTCCTGCTGGGAAAGTCGCACAAGTGATTTCTCTAGTTGGCCATCTTGGCTCCTCTCCACTTAATATTTATTAATTTAGTTAATTTTCTCAAATATTCTGTAGACGAATGACATTTCAGTCACAATTTATGGATGAATATGTTAATGTAAGGAGAAATTAGATAGCTTTCTCAAGGCCACAATGTTACTTAATTAGGAATGGAATTTGAACCCACAATTTTATTGGAGCTAAGTCACATGTATCTCTTCTCCTTGCATCTGTTAATAAAAACGAAATAAATAATGACAATGTAAAACCAATCATTATTACTATATTGCTGAAACCGAAACTGGGCATTGATTCAAACATACAGGGAATCGTGAGGGCTGGTCAGTTTCCCTTTACAGTATGGTGAAATCCTTCATCTAAGTACTCCTGTAATCTCCTCTCTATTCCTGTTCTCTTATATGAATTCTTCCATTATGAGTTTTTACCTAAATATCTCCAATCTTAAATAAAAAACAATACAATTAGTTTCATTTGTACATTCTGTTCCAGCAAATAGAAAGGGAAATCTTCCCTATTTTCATTTATTCTTCCCACCTGCCTACTCTGACTACTGTTTCACTCCACTGAAATAGCTCCTGATGTGGTAAAAAATGTGACAATGGTTCATGTCAACAGATTGACTGAGCACACATCAAAATTCATCTTACTTCTTCATAGTATTTGACATTTTTGATAGCTATTTCTCTTTTAGTATACTTTATTTCCTTAGCCCTTGTCACATACTCAACTTTACCTAAAATCTATTTTTTAATATTTATCCGTATGGCCAAATGCACATCTAGTTTGTTGCTTTAAACTGTAGCATAATATTCCATAGTAGGCATACACTACATTTTAAGTCTATAACCCCTAGTCATAAACAGGTAGGTAGTCACAAAATTTTTCATATAAAAAGCAATGATGAACGTATAAATGTGCTCTAATGGATGAGGGAGGATTTCTCAAGAATATATATGCAAGAGTAGAATTTCTGGTTTATGAAGTATATGCAGAATTAATTTCACTAAATAGTATTAGATTGATAGCAAGAAAGTATGTATGTGCTAATTTCAAGAAAGTTTCTGTCTTCTCTTACCTTCTCCAACATATAATTTTATTCCACTCTCTATTTATTTAGCAGTATGAAGCACATAAAAAAGTATTTTACTTATATATTAATATTTATTTTTGAAATTATAGTGAAGTTTAACATATCGTTATATATTTATTAGTTATTTCATCTCATCCTTTTATAAATGTCTTAGTTATATCCCTTGTCTATCATTCTATGAACCTATCTTTTTTACTTTTTCTCTCTCTCTCATAGCATCAATGTCAACATTTTCAAAACTTATCTTTTCTCGGATGGCCTTTAAATTTATGTTGCTTTCACAGCCTTTATTTTTACTTCTAGATCCAACTCTGTAGTTGACTACTTCACATAAAGTCTCTGTGGCATCACACACTCAACATACCCAAGTCTAACTGATGCTCTAACACTCCTCCTCCACTCTAATCTTGGTCAGGTGTCTTAGTATTGTCTATTACCACCTCCATTGTCTAGCTCCTGCCTAAGGCTCTTCCTTAATCTTGTAAAACTCATTTAACAGCTTTCATTTCTCCTTTCAATAGGTAAAACGCTTTCTTCATTCAGATGCCATTTCAAAATATTGCTTCCTCAAGCAATATTTCTTAGTGTTCTGAATCAAATTTCTTTATGATATGCTCTCAGAGTAATGTGCAGATTTCTTGTAGGCCAATCATCCCTTTGTAATCATGTATCAATTTGAATAACTATATAATTAATATTCATCTTTCCCAATCCTATCTAAGAAGCCATATACCATGGCTTTTTGTGTTTCCAGGCATGTGCAGTGGGCAATTAATACACATATGCTGTGTAGATAAATATATTTTGGTGACTTGGAAACACACCTCTATCTGTCATAGGATAATGTTGCTATGACCTCTTTCTGTAACCTTTAGATAAATAAACCTTGTTTGATTTAAAAAAAAAAGTGATGTTTGGCAAGTATTAAATTTGAGTAATAATAAACAAAGTTCTACTTGACTCTCAACAACAACAAAAATAGAAAACCTGTATGTGTGTGCTTGAGTATGAATATGCATCTAAATTTTAGAACAGGATGTATAAAAAATAAATAGTTGTAAATAGTAAGATTATAGGTGTTTTTAAATTATCTAATGCTATTTTTTCCCTAAACTTGCATAATAAGATAGTTAAAATACATGAAACAAATTATTTCCAAAGAACCTGGTCTCAGAATCCATTTGTTGAAGCTTTCCTTTCTGCATTTGTGTTTTCTCTGAAAACACAAATTCCTTGGCCGCCTTTTGTTGTTATTTCTTTAATTCATGGAAGGCAGTGAATCCACATTCTAACGGCTCTCATGGGAGCAGCATTGGATAGTAAGCTAATTAACTAGTTACATGTTACTTGCACTGACTAATTGCTTAAAATCAATTAGCCAATTGGAAAAAAATCAATGTTTTTGTTTAGAGAGTCATAAGGGGATAGTAGCAACCATTTCTTTCTACATAAATTACTAGCTACTTTTAAGAGAGAATTATTTGTTTAAAAAAATCAAATGATTTCAGGCCAAAATAAATAAAGAATTTAACCCCTTTGATTCAAAATAATATCGATGATATCATGTAAGAATATTTAAGATGAGAGCATCTATTTTTTTTCAATATGTTTGATCTTCTTAAAATTATTTATTTAAAGACAGCAAAGTTGACAGCAAGCTTTATTTTCTTTATATTTCTCAGATTATCTGATTAGCTTAGGATCACCTGATAAAGAATAGGTACAGCAGGTTCAATAGTCCACAACTTTCCGATTACTAGGCAAGTTTTTTTTTTCTGTATTTGTCATTTTATTATCCATCTTTTCTTGAAAATTTTAACTACTTACTGCAGGCTAACTCTGACATATATGCCCAAAGACACCAGGCAGGGAGGCATTCCATTTCTTTACAACCCAACTAACATCTAATAATTAGGTCATAACTGGAAGGACTTTGTTGTATATCCATATGACTATTTCAGGTAAGTGGTTTTATTCTTACTATACAGATGAGGAAACTGGATCCTAGAGAGCTTAAATATTTTAACTAAATTTACAAAGATAGTAAGGGAAAAAAATCAGGATTGAACAACTGTCTTCTACGCTTTCAGCAAAATCACTGAGCATTAATTATGGACTACGCCTAGCATGGAAGTATAAGAAGTGAATAGACACCAAGTCTATGGCATTTAACTCTCAAAATAAGTGTTTTGATTCAGTAAATGCATTCAGCAAATATTTGTCCAGCACCCTCTCGGATGTTCGAAGTCAGGCACTTTATTAAGCGGTGCAGGATATGCAAGGATGGCAAAGATGGGTATCTCCTTAGAAGGATCCTAGGATCTCCTTGTAAAAAGACAGGGTTGTGAATGCCTCCCATATAAGGAGGTTAATGCACACTAGATATAAATAAAAAGTCTGTGGTACCCAAAAGGTGTTAGCCATTAAGACAGGCAGGGAGAATGAGAATGATTTAAAGAGACAATGGAATGATGTGGGGTCATAAAAGAAAAGGGAATTTGTTGGTATGAAATAGGATCAATGATTTGTAATTAATAGGAAAATATATACAAGACATAAAAGTGGAAGAATGTGTCTTTTAGAAATTGGGAAAAAATAGGTTGTACAACGGATTTTCAGGGAGAGTGGAAGGAGATTAAAGAGAATTGGTTGGTCAGAATTATAAGCACTTTTGTTTTCCTTCTATGTTTCAACAAGGTCTTACCATTGGTAGGTCCTGTGACTCCAGGTATATCAGTCTACTATTGTCATTTACCTACTGCAGGCTATTTTTATTCATCCACCATGATCTGATCCTGCTCACCCACCACAGTCTACATCTGCTCATCCTATAGTTTAGAGTGGGATTTGAGGACGCAAGCCTGAGTGGCCAGATCTCTCTTTCCTCTGGGCCCCTGAATGTTGAGCCATATTTGAGCTTAAGCAAACATTGGGAGCTTAAACTGACATTGGAAAATGGAACAGCTCTTCTAACAGTCCCTCCAGAGAACTGGCTGACTGGAAAGAAAGAGATTTCTTACCAAATGGTGCAAACAAGCCTCCTGTTCATGACAATTTCCAATATCTGATTCTTTTTAGTCTTGTTTACTCCTCCCTATTGAAGAAAAGTTTTGTTTTCTTTTCTGCTTGAACTTTTAGATCTTTTAGGATTTATTTAGAGCATTCTCCCAACTGCAGCTGTCTTTTATAATAAAGTCTCTCCTTATTTAACTTCAGATTTTATTTTTATTTGTCTTAGCCACCATGGGCCATTGTTACTTTGTCCACGGCTGGGTCTTGATGATCTGCCAGAATGGGCTATTTTTACTAATATTCTCCAGGCTTCTATTCTAGCACAAGTGTATGAGAGATCTCTGTTCAAGTGATGAATTCATATGTCCAGAGTTGTGCCAGTAGAATAATATCTTCCTCCTCTCCATCATCCCCATTTCCTACACTAAACCAACAGAGAATATTTAGATACCAAATGCATGCTGAAAATACCACAAAATGTATTCCCCAATGGGAAAACTTGAAAGCCCACATTCTTACTCAAAGTATACAATCACGTGAGTTACTTAGGCAAATATTTATTATTAGAAATTAGGATCTCTCATGGCAGTGATATTTAAAAGTGATGATATATATATATATATATATATATATATATATATATTAGATCCACCTTTAAATAGTTAGCTTAATGTTAAAAGGCCAAAATTACATGAAAACTCCCACAAAGGGACACTGGAATCATCTTGAAATTGGATTACTATTATCTAGAAGAATAGAACCTTAGTATTGTGATTAGGTAAAAAGTAATTGCCAAATCTAGGAATCCATCTTCAATTTTTGCATTATATTTTGCATGATATTGGCAAAATCACTTCAATTCTTTGAGTCCTGTTGCCTTGACTAATAAAATATCTCATGACAATCAGATGTTGTTAAAAAATTCCATGGAACATTTCAGGTGCAAAAGAATGAGTCAATAATTCAGTTTTAATCCTTCTTGATTTTAACATTCCTCTATGACTTGATGTTTCCTGACAAGCAAAGGACTGTTACATCTCTGTATACTCTTTTCACTCCAAATTGTAAGCACTCTGAGGAGTGAGGTGATATTTTGATCATCTTTGTGCTTCTAATAACAGAGTAACTGGCCCAGAGGGTAGGACCTCATTATAAGTCTATTCATTCCATGACTGATTAGAGATGATTTACTGAAAATGAGCAATAGAAAGTTTAGTCTTATCATTTGGGATCTTTTTTTTTTTTTTTTTT
>VSMD01071159.1:0-19573 GCA_008750895.1 Mirza zaza
ATTTTGAGTATTGACATGATGGTCAAGGATCATGCTCTAAGTAAATGCTCACTGGAGCATTTTGGTTATTGGGTTTTCAGATTAGGGGACACTCAATTGGTAAATATAATCCAAATATTTAAAATTTCACACAAACAAAAATGTGAAGTCTAAAACATTCTTGTCCCAAACATTTTGGATAAGGCATATACACAACCTGTATCACCTTGAAGAGTGAAGGGAAATTCTTAGTCTTCATTTGAATAAGAAATCTATGCAAGGTCTAACAGTCACATCCTAGCAATTTACCAAAATATAAGACTAATATAAACCTTCCCAACTTGTCATTTTATATGTACGCAAACTAGTCAGCAGTCTCTTTAAACAATGTGAAAGGAAGGCAGGAGAGTATGAGGTTGAGAAACCTCTATGATAAATTTGTCATATGGTTCATATGGTCCATAAAACTGAATAAACTCAGAAAAGTATGTAATAAGATAGGAGGCTGGTGGGGAAGGTCGGTCAGAGCACAAAGGAAGAGAAGTTACGTGACTCCTCGGTGACTTCATGGCACTATGGCAGAGCCAGTGCCAGAGTTAATGTCTTCTGCAAGCAGGTTTCAAACTTTTCAATTTGTCATGCTGAACAACTAACTAATTTGAATCTTGTACCTCTGACTCAAGGATTTTTTACTCATAGAATTTGTATAATACAAACTAATATAAGCTACAGAAGTACGTAGCTTTCTGGTACCACTGTTAAAGACAAGGGAAGCAGGTATTTTTTTTCCAACTTTACTGAGATAACTGAGATATAGTTGACAAATAAAACTGTAGATATTTACAGAATACAACATGATGTTTTCATATTCACCTAACATAGTTTTGTGTGTGTGTGTGTGGTGAGAACATTTAAGATCTACTGTCAGCAAATTTTCAAGTATATATTATTAACTATAGCCACCATGCCATACAATAGATCTATGAAACTCATTCATCCTGTCTAAATGAAACTTTGTACCCTTTGACCACTATTTTTCCACTCTATACTCCCTCCAAGCCCAGCCTCCTGGCAACCACCATTCTACTTTCTGCTTCTATGAGTTCAACTTTTTTTAGATTCCACATACAACTGACATCATGTGGCATCTTTCTGAGCCTGGCTTATTTCAGTTAGCATAATGTGCTATAGGTTCATGCATGTTGTTACAAATAATAAGATTTCTTTCTTTTTTAAGGCTGCATAAAATCCTATTCTAAATATGAAAAAAAATGCTCAACATCACTAATCATCATGGAAATGCAAATTAAAACCACAATGAGATACCACCTCACACCTGTTAGAATGACTATTATCAACAAGACAAAAGATAGTAAGCATTGGTGAGGATGTACACTGTTGGTGGAAATGCAAATTAATATAGTGTTTCTGGTGAAGCTTGTTTTTCTTCTGCTCACACACCACAATAATCATAAACACGGAAGATGTCTTTAGTAACCAAACATGGGTTTTTTTCCGCCACACACTAAGCAGCAGACACCACCCAAGTGTCCTCTAATTTAATTCCAACACTATCTACCTAGAGATAATGTCAGGTCCCACAGACTGAGGGCTCAGTCTCCAAGACTACCCCAAACCCCAGACACCAGTCACAAATCGAGGCCTTGGGAACTTCTGACAGAATGGCTTCAACTTGGGTTCCCATGACCTCCTCTTTGGGTTTAATTTGCTGGGGTGGCTCATAGAATGCAGGGAAACACATTTAACAATTTATTATAACGGATACAGATAAAGAGATGCATAGGGCCAGGCATATGGGAAGGGGCACAGAGCTTCCATGCCCTCCCTGGGTACACCACACTCCAGGAACCTGCACTTGTTTTGCTATTTGGAAGCTCTCTGAACCCAGTCCTCTTGGGTTTCTGTAGACAACCTTGCAGAAATGTGATTGGCCTTCAGGGTATGGGGTGGGATCCTCTCTGGGATGAGAATCTTATGATCCACAATCAAAAAGGTGGGGGAAGATAAGAGTCAGCGAAGTTCAGCAAGTTCTTTGTTCTGAGGCCTGTTTCTGAGCCCTAACATATGCAACATTATACCAAATGACTGTAACAATGGCTATGGGAGTTATGAGCCAGGAACTGTGGACGAAAGCCAATATAGATATATGTATGTATCGTAACACCACATATAGCCATTACAGAAAACAGTATGGAGGTTCCTTGAAAAATTAAAAATAGAACTATCATATGATTCAATAATCATATGGATCTATGCTAAACATCTGAGTATATATCCAAAGGAAATGAAATCAGTATGTCAAAGAGATATCTACACTCCCATTTCATTGTAACATTATTAACAATAGCCAAGATATGGAATCGGTCTAAGTGTCCATCAATGGATGAATGAATAAAATGAGGTGGATATTCTTACAGTGGCTTTGGATAGCTCCAAGATACACAAGGATTTCTTTTACTAATGTAGTAACTAAAAGATCTTAGTAATAGACCTGATGATGTTCTAATCTGCTTTTATTATAGGTAAGAAATGAACTAAACATACTAGATCCTCACTCTTGCCGTAGGATCCAAATTATCCATTGATCTACAATTGTTCCAGTTTATTTCTCAGGCCTTGAAACAAAAGAGAGTCATTCTACTTTCTACTATAACTTTGCATAGGAGAAATAAAACTGAATTAGGCAAACTCTGGAGATTTATTCATTTGTCCATTTATCCTTCCAACATTAACTGGACATGTACAATGAGTCAGAAACTGCTAGATAGCTGCTGTTGCTAAAATGGGTAATATATCCTTGTACTTACCTTAAAAGGGTAAGGGTTAACAACACAGTAGATGCCACTATGAGTTTGAAAAAATTTACTTTGCATCTCTGTGTGCCAGTCTATCTGGAAAATGAAGAGATTGGACTAAACAAGCTCTAGTCACCTTTTTAACCCCAAATTGTACTAAACAATAAAATAGAAATGGCCTAAAGCAACAATTAGTCTCATTTCTTAATTATAAAATATATCATTTATATAAAAACTAAAATAAATCATTTAGTAGATTGTCTTCAAACTTCAGCTGAACATAAAATTTAAGTTTCATTTACTTAGAAAGTACATTTTGCAGCTAACTCAGTCCCTTTAGTACCTTCAAAGGTAAATAACCTCTAATTGTAATCAGCTCTATGAACAAAACACAAAATGACCTCCTCCCAAATGTGTTTTACCTATAGCTTTCTTATGCTTTGGATTCCAAGGCCAGTGGGGATTGACGACGAGAACATTATAATCTTTCTGTTTAGCTAAGCTTTTTGTCTTTTGAGTGGTCTCCCAGATATGGCGGATTCTTTGCAGGATAACAATGCCAAGACTCACTCACCATCCATCACTAACTGACTTTTGAATAAGACTTCCTGCTCGTGTTGCTTTCAACATAGTCTGCCCCAGTATGTGTAGCCACCATACTGAACCCCTTATAAAAACCCCTACCCTCAGTTGGTCAGGGAGATAGATTTGAGGCAGTTCTCCCATATCCCAGCTGATGTCATCCATAATAAATTCCCTTTCTTCCCTGGCAATCCTTGTTGTCTCAGTAATTCATTGCTGCACAGTGAGCAACTGGACCTTGGCCAGAACGCCCTTGTGGGTTTGGTAACAAAATTATCTACTCTCCCACCCCTAGATCCTTAGCTTTTAATTTACTCATAAAGAAAGCCACTATTTAGGTTATTTGTTTTATTAATATTTGTGGTCCTAAGCATTACAAAAGCATTGACTTTGATGTTATATACACATGCAAGACACTCCTATGAGCTTACTCAATATCCCCTTTATCCTTCCTAAAATAATCCTGATTTTGTTCAAAGCAGCAATTAGTTAAGATAAAGATACAATTTCCTAAGCCTTTCTTATACCTAAAGATGACAACGTGACATTAGTTTAAAAGATAACTAACCATTTAAACAAATGTAAAACCAACATAATATGGGTTTGTAAGTGTAAAAGTAAAACTTACGAGGACCAACAAGAACCCAAATGAGGGGAGGGGAGTAATAGAGGTATAATATTGCAAGGTTCTTAAACTATACCTTAAGTACTATAATATTACTTGAGGTTAGACTGTGATTGAGCTGAAGCAACACCTAAAATAATGAGACAGTTGTCTCAGATAAGCCAGTAATGAATAAAAAATGGAATCATAAAAAATAATCTAAAAGGAGCGGAAAAGAAAGAGAAAACAGATTAAGAACAGATGAGACAAAAAACAAATAGCTAAATGACAGATTTAAGTTTAACCTTATCAGCAATCATACTGACATATGAATAATCTATACACCCCAATTTAAAAGGCAGAGGTTGTCAGACTGAATAAGAATGAAAGACACAACAATATGCTACTTTAAGAAACAAAATTTAATTATAATGAAACAATTAGATTAAAGGATAGAAAAATATAACATGATAACTCTAGTCCTAAGAAAGCTTGGATGGCTAGGATAAAGTCAATTTTTTTTTTTTTTTTTTGAGACAGAGTCTCACTTTATTGCCCAGGCTAGAGTGAGTGCCGTGGCGTCAGCCTAGCTCACAGCAACCTCAAACTCCTGGGCTCAAGCAATCCTGCTGCCTCAGCCTCCCAAGTAGCTGGGACTACAGGCATGCGCCACCATGCCCGGCTAATTTTTTCTATATATATTTTAGTTGGCCAATTAATTTCTTTCTATTTATAGTAGAGATGGGGTCTCGCTCTTGCTCAGGCTGGTCTCGAACTCATGAGCTCAAATGATCCGCCCACCTCGGCCTCCCAGAGAGCTAGGATTACAGGCTTGAGCCACCGCGCCCGGCCGGATAAAGTCAATTTTTAAAGCAAAGTATATTACCAGTGACAAAGAAGATCATTTCATAATGACAAATGGGTCAATTAACAAAGAGGAAATAGTGACTCTAAATATTTATGTACTGCATAACAGATTGTCAAGAAACATGAAGCAAAAAAATGATAGAACAAAACTAGACTCAGAGAGTTCAATACAAATGCCTCAAAAACTGATTTTAGAAAGTAAATAGAAAATGAGTAGAGATACAGAAGATCTGAACAACTCTAACTATCTGCCATTTGTGTAACACTAGGCTGAACAATAGAATATAGTGTTTTCAAGTGCAGAAGGAATCTTCACCTAATGGATCATATTCTGGGGTATAAATCAAGCTTTGATAAGTTTTAAAAGGATTAAACTCATATAATATAAATTCTCTACATGCCACAGAATTCCATTAGAAATCAATGACAGAAAGAACTCTGGAAAACTCTCAAATATTCAGACACTAAATAACACATTTCTAATAACCCACAGGTTGAAGAATAAAGCAAAGCAAAAGTCAGACAGCATTTTGAACAAAATGGAAATGAGAAAAAATATTTGTGGGATGTCACTAAAGCAATATTTGTATGTGGGGAGGGGGCAGAATTTATAGCACTAAATACCTATACTAGAAAAAATATTTCTCAACTCAATGATTTTAGCTTTTACTTTGAGAAATAGAAAAGATATCAAAAATTAAAACCAAAGTAAATAAAACAAATAATAAAGATCCAAGCCAAAAGGGATTAAATAAAAGTCAGCAAAAAAAAAAAAAAAAACTTTATCAATCTAATGGAAAGAAACTACCAAAAGCCCCCAGCTAATATCATACTAAGTGATGAAAGACTGAATACTTTCCCCATAAGGTCAAGACCACGATGAGGAGATGCACTTTTCCCCACTTCTATGCAACCCTGTATTAGAGGGGTTATAGCCAGTACATAAGGCACATACACACACAAAAAAGGTAAAGAAAGTCATCTAGAATAGAAAGTAAAAAGTAAAACTGTCTTTATTTGTAGACAATATTGTTTATGAAGAAAATTAATCTATAAAATACTACTAGATCTAGTGAGTTTAGCAAGGTTGCAGGATATAAGGTCAATCTGAGCTGGGCATGGTGGCTAGCACCTGTAATCCTAGCTACCTGGGAGAATTGCTTGAGCACGGCGCTCGAGACCTGCCTAGTACTAGTACTATAATCACCCACATGACACCACCATGAAAGATGCCTGTTTATAACTTGCTGAGCCCCTTTCAGTGGCGAGAAGGTAAGACATGCTTTCTTCTTTCACCTCTATAGTGAAGAAGTAGCCAGCTCCTCATAGGACTAAAGCAGACTCACTGAGGAACAACTAACTGGTGCATGTTATCAAGTCTCCTTTCCTTCAAAGTCAGGCTGAGAATGACAAGACATCTCCTCTAACACTTCACAGCATGTGATTTATAAGCCACACATAATTAGCTGCTGCTAGAAAAAAAACAATATTTAGAAAGGATTTGCATCTTATATGAGTTAGCCCTGGCTCTTCACCTGTCTGTGGCCCTGCTTCCTGTCACTGGCATGGTGACTTAGATTAGACTATCAAGTCTCATGAGGAATTGCTAAATGGAAAATTTTCAGGAGGAAGGAGAACTTTTCTGTGATTTTCAGGTTCAGAAAAGCTGTACACTTGCTAGAACAACAAAAATAAAAGTCTCCTATGTGTAGTGAGTTGAATTAGACACATATGAAATGCAATAGGATTTCCATTCCATTTCTAAGCAAATGATATTAATTTACCAGCTACAGCAGCAGTATCTAGGGCTAGTTCAATAAAACTGAATATTCAATTTTGCTTTCAAATTGAAGAAAAATATCTATGATTATTATTTCACTAGCAACTTCTCTAATGCTTTTTGACTCATATGAAGATATATAATGCTGGAAATCCTTTTTAAATACTCAATATCAATTTTCTCTACTTGGGTTAAAGAAAGACCTAAAGTGATTTTTATTAATTTAATCTTATAATTATTTGTGAAAAATTAGTACAGTTAATTATTCAATAAAACATCTTTAGTCTGTTCCAGATCTAGTATTTCGTATATTGAATTTAGAAGTTCTACAATGACTACATATAAACCAGGCAATTAGGGACACGTTTTTAACTCTATGGCCCAGTTATATGCATGGGATACCCAGTTAAGTATGCTGTACATGGCTAAAAGAATTAATGTCGTTCCTAAAAATTTTAACATAAATGAAAAACTCACAGATAATTCAACTTAACCAGAACTATATAAGTAGGAAAAAAAGGATAAATCCAGGAAAACAAGAGGGACAAGAAAGGATAAATTAGACTGCCCAGTGAATTAGAGTTCCTAACCAGCTGTTTGAACATGTCATTACATACCTTCTCTTGTCTAGTTTCAGAAATAAACAAAAATTATGTATATTTAACTCTTCAGATAGGTCTCCTTCCATGCTTAATAAGGCAAATGGAAGAAATAAATTGATGAAAAAGACAAATATGTAAACTAATTTTTACTTGTACATAAAAATGTGACAAGCTGCTTGAAAGACAATAGTTTGTTTCAATGGAATAATCAGTTCAGTAAGGCTAATTTATTTTAATATTTAAAGTATATCTGAAATTAACCATTGCCTGCTGTTTCCATATAGTATTTACATTTGTAAAACAAGCATGACTATCACTTTGATTTACTAGGTAAGAACATCTCCATATTAAAAAATGTTGCACAGAAGTACACATAGAAAAAAAAGAAAAATGTGTAAAATAAAAACCTTAATTTCAGGAACATTCTTGCTCTCAAAATGTGTATCTAAGAGGTAGGCAAACTTTTACCTTTCGCTATCTTGAATATTATTTAATCAAATTAGAAAAAATACGCTCTGGCCCCACCCCTCTGAAAAGGAAAGCAGATTGTCTGATTTGTATGTTCTTCCCATTCCCACAGAAGGAGAGGAATCAGCATCCTGCTATACATACAGTACCAAGGCCATAAACCCAGAGTATATGAATGGACAATAGGTTCATTGTCGAACAACTGTCAAAAAGAATGTCTTTGTAGCCACACTTCTAAAACTAAAAAGTGATTTTGGTAAACCCTCCATATTTTTCTTTTGTACTCAAGAATGCCATTTGGCAAGTTAAATAGTTACCCAGGAGTATATTACACAATAATTCTGAAAGATGCAATGGAAAATGCATTGCCCACAAATACATGTCTCATGGGATTATTACTTAGATTTTTATTTAGCTATGTTAGGTAAGCCTTGCTTTTCAAGTTTTTTAGGACAAAATCATCTTAATTATGATAAACTGTATACTTTGGATGCTTGACTGGTCAGCTATTTATCTGCTAGGACATACTCATAATTGTTTCCTGAGAAAAATCTCTGTTCTGCCTCCAGGTATTCCCTTAGCACCTGGTGGAAGGTTGGCCACCAATTCGGATGAAAAATCTCCATATGCCACCTCCGTTTCCATAAATAGGTATTTGCATCTGCCATCTGCAAACAAAATTTGCATGCTAAGCACTTGCCAAAGAACCTAACCTTCAACTGCTCAATGCCTATGATTTTGACTATCATTTCACAAATCTATATGCTATAATAGATCTTTTTTCCCTCATTAGTCACTGGTTCTGAACGTGCTTGCACATTAGTATCAGTGATACTATTAATATTTGTACCAGCACTTCTAAACTCTATACATACATCAGTATCCCCTGGGAAGTGTTTAAAATACTCCTTCCTGGGCTCATTCCAAACTAAAAGAAAAGCCTGAACACAGAACGTAGTAAATCTTTTCAAAATCTCCCCCAGGCAATTCTTTTTGTAACAACTGTTAGAAATAATGTTTTTATAGCAACATTTCTACAACTAAAAAATTATTTTGGTGAAACCTCCAAAACATATTTTGTACTCAATCACACCATTCAATGAGTTAGTTAGTTACCAGGAGTATATTGTACAATAATTCACTCACAAATAAGAGTATACTGACAGCTAGAGAGTACCCGAAAGAGATTAAAATCATTGCATATGATGATAAAATGATATATAATGTCTATAATGTATAAAATGACTTTAGCTTAAATACTTTCTTCCTTCTATAAGCCATAAAATTAAATTGGCCTACATCATAATCTGTATACCATTTTCAAATGTCCTCACCTTATCAGGTGCAGCCATTTAATAGATTGGCTTAGATCCTGGGGTCAGAAATCCGAGTTCAAACCCTGGCTCTTGCACTTGCTGAGTGGTCTTAACCATTGTGATTCATACTTTTCCTCTCTAAAAATGGAATGTTACCATCATCCTCATAGAGAATTAAATTGGGATTATGTTTGAATAGTGAAAAGTAATACCATTAAACCAATAAAATGACAGAGAATTAGAACTAGCAAAGATAACAGAACTTTTATTTTACCTTGCTCTACTTATAGGCAAGGTGTCTACTTATAGGCAAGGTGTCTATAAGAGATTGAGATTGTAAACATCTCCAGATCATGAAGTCACTTAAGAAGTCAGTGGAGTCAATCTCAGGTAATTTGGCAAAACTAATCAAATAAGCCTTTTAGTTAGTTGTTTAGATGAAAACTATTATCTGATAGATCTGTTGATGAAAATCTCTGTAATGACTGAACCTGCAGTTTCTTCAGTGGTTTTCACTGTTGGAATAACGATAAGAAACTTTACCTTCTATTGCACTGGGTTACTTTTTGAACACAGTTGTCAGACATTCACACTTACTAGAATATATTCTAAAGACAAAGAGAGTGGCAAAGAAACACTCACCCTTACTATGTAAGTTTGTTGTTGGTAGTGGTACTGATCTGATATTTCTGAAACTATTTTGTATGTATTTTAAGACAGAAAATGAGTAAGTATATTGATGCTGTGGGGAGCCAGTAAACTCATGTTTTTTTAAAAAAAACATATTTCTTAACCAGAAAGTGGTGATACGTAGGATGTTGGTTTCTGAATTTCATTATCACTAACAAAACAAAACAACCCCCCAAATACCAGTGTTGATTATAGGCCTGATGCAGGAGGTATGTAAGCTGAGCCTATAACATGTCATATCCTAGACAGCAAAGACTGACAGATACACAACTAAAAAGAAACAAGAAAACAATGAAAAAGAAAAGGAACACATGCACAACACACACAGTCCCCTTTTGCCACAATCTGATCATCGAAAATAAATGACATAAACTGATTATAACACGCTGAATTTTTAAAAATCTGTGAATCTGTACTTAAAACACTGGTGAAAGGTAGTTACAGAAACTTCCTTAAATTAATACCCCACAGCTTATTAAAATCACAATTTTAAAAAGGTACCTTTATAATAGAGAGAATTGGCAGATGCCACCTTAACCAAGTGATCATACTTAATTAACATCACCAATACTGGGAAAAACTGTCACCAACATGGCTTTGATACAATGTAATGGGAAGCAGAAAACGTCATGTAGGTGGTAGTTTTACCAAAGATGTTTACCTGACTGCAGTCATGAAAAAACAAGACAAACTCGGAATGAAGAACATTTTATAAAACTAGTTTGGAATCTTCAAAAATGTGATTATAATGAAAGCCAAAAAAAAAAAAAAATTAAAAAGGCAGGGAGGCATTTAAAATAAAGGAGACTGAAGAGTCATGACAATCCGATGTAATGCATGAGCCTGGATTTAATCCTGAACTGTACCCTGGATTGTGGGGGGGCAGCTTTTATAGACATGCTGGGATAATTAGGGAATTCTGATTATTGGCTGTATGGCACATATTTCTGAATGAATGTTAAATTTCTTAGGTGTCATAATGAAGTGACATAAGAAAATGTTCATTTCTTGAAAAGTATATACTGAAGCATTTCAAAAAACATTTAAAAGACTTTTCATTACAAATATTTTCAAGACTAAGCTTTGTATTTTAGAATAAAACTTACAGAAAAGTTACAAAGAGAGTATAGGGAGTTCCTGTATTCCTCTCAGCCAATTCCTCGAGAATTAACAGCATATATTACCATGGTATATTTGTTAACACCGAGGAACTTAACACTGGTACATTGCTATTAACTAAGTTCCAGATTTTATTTGCATTTAACAAGTTTTTTCATTAATGTCCTCTTTCTGTTCCAAGATTCAATCCAGGAAAGCACATTGCATTTAGCTGTCATGTCTCCTTAGTCTCCTCTGATCTGTGACACTTTCTCAGTCTTGTTTTTCAAGACCTTGACAGTCTTGAAGGGTACCGGCCAATTATCCTGTACGATGTCACCGTCTGGGTTGGACTGATGTTTTTCACATGATTAGATGGGTTCATGTTGGAGTATAGGGAAATATAGTAGATGGGCTCATATATTAGATGGGCTCATGTTGGTATAGGAAATATAGCAGAGGTAAAGTGGGCCACTCTCATAACATAGTATTAGGAGGTACATGATATCCACATGACATCACTGGGAGTGTTGCTCTTCATCTCTTGTCAAAGAGAGTGTCTGCAGATTATGTTTTCCCCTCAGGTTATTTAGGTCTATTTCTTTTCTCATCACCCCTTTCAGTGCATACCTTTGCAATCAGTTGATTTAATTTGTCTCAGTCTATAGTCCCTGCTGGGATCCCCATGATGCACTGGCTGATGTGCACATGAGCGAGTGTGTGTTAGTACAGTTTGCATATATTGATACACACTCTTTGTAATGGACAGATCTATGGGTTTTGGCAAATGCAAACAAGTATGCATCGAATATCCAATACTATACGGAATGGTTCCTTTACCCAAAAAATGCCCTGTGCATCTATTTGTGGCCAACCACTCCCCGCTTGCTCAATCCTTGGCAAACCCTCAACTGTTCTATTACTATAATTTTCTAGAATGAATGGAATCATATAGTATATAGTCTTTTGCATTTGGATATGCAAATGCATGGGAAGATTTAAGGACAGAATGCTGTGATTTGTTTTGAATTTTGACTAGCTCATAGGGCTGAGGTGTGAAGGTCGAATCAGAGGGGAACAAGATGACAAATGGGAAAGTAGTAAACAGATTATTAGGGAAATGATGGTGCCCTGGATGTGGGTAATAGAGCTGTTGAGATGTGGATGGATTCATGTTTACATAGGGAAAAGCTGACAGAACTTGCAAATAGATTGGGCATAAGGGAAAGGAAAGGAGGAACAAGGGGGATATCTAGGTCTCTGGCTTAACAACTGCCTCTATAGCTGACTTTATGGGAGTACAAATTATAAGTTCTCTTTCAAAAATATCTAATTTGAGATATCTATTAATATGCAACTGGGAATACCAAGTATGCAGGTTGGATATGCAAATATGAATCTCCATGGGAGAAAAATATTAATACTAAAAATTTGGAAGCATCAGCATATAAATGATATTTATAATCTTGGAATCTATTGAGGTCATTAGTATAGATCAGTGATTCAAGCAGGATTGATTTTGCAAGCTCCCCCCACCCAGGGGACATTTGTGATGTCTAGAGACATTTTTTGATTCTTTTTCTTCCAGTGGAGGTCAGACGAAACTATTGACATTTATTAACTAGAGGCTAGAGATGTTGGTAAATATCATAAAATACACAGAACAGCACCCAACAATGAAGTATTACCTTGTTCAAGATGTCAATAGTGCTAAGGCTGGGAAACCCTGGGATAGATAGAAAAGTTGTCATTCGTGTATGAAGGAAGCAAGGGAACATGAGACCTTTCTCAGATACATAATTGTGTAGAATTTATATCACTTATGCATCTAATTTAAAAACTGCTGAACTATATATAGTATTTGACTGGCAGAGAAATAAACTAAAAATAGCTCAAGAATTGCTCTTAGCATCAGACTTAAAATGGTTGCTATTAAATATTGAAAAATAGTTAAAATATGGAAGTATATAAGGTAAAATTAATGCAGTAACAGTTTAAATGAAAATCCATGATTCATAAATCCATAAAGATCATAAAGCCCTCCAAGGTTCTTATGTTAGATTATTCTATCCATACACCTTTGTTAAATAAAAAGAAATGCACAAATGTATAAGCACGTGAATGAATTAATAGGATAGCATAGTTCTCTCAGGTATTAACAAATACATGTACCAAGAAAACAGAGGAGGAAATCTGGATTGTGACTGCAGACTCACAATCTCTGGAGTGTGGGTACAGATTTACAAAATCCATAGAAATGGAAGAATTCCAACAGCATAAAGGGGGTAGAAGAGAATTTCAAATGAATAGAAATGCCAACTTCAGTTTTTAAAAAATTCCCAATATATGGAATGAATGCACTGCATAAGCAGTCCATTATTACCAAAAAATTTCAAGCAAGATTTCTGAAGGGTTTATTCTCTGGAAGATATCTATGAATGCAGTCTTCAGGTCTAGGGAAGATAAGCTGACATTATAGAAAATAACTTTATAGTCTATCACTGGAACACACCTACTTCCTAAGTAAGACTGCTGATAATCTTTTCTATATGCTATAGGAAAAAATAATTTAATGTTAAAAGGAGCAAGAGGAAGACTTTCTCATAGGGAAAATGGAAGAGGTTAGAGAGATAAATGACTTAGGAGCTATTCTATAATTAATCAAATCACAATGAATATAAAGAGCAGATGGCTTCAAATATAAAGGTGAGCCTTTTAACCCATGGACAGAAATTACTGGTTACCTTAACTCTGAATCCAAAGAAGTTACAACTGTGCGACCTTTGGCCACACAGGGCTGACCATAACTCACCCTTCCCAGTTCTTTATCTTCAAGGGCCAGGACCCCAGTGCTTTCTGTGAAGAGTTTTACTTTGACCACAGGCCGAGGATGGGTGGTGGTGAAATCTCCTTGTGTTCCCCATCTGTAACAAAGTAACACAGATTTTCTTTAGAATGCAGCATTATTATTATTTTTTTCCAGAGAGATGTGTCTCCATAGAATGTACATTAAGCAATACAGGATCTTTTGTGCTCAGTGAGATTTGTATCTTTGCTTTTGTCTCTAACAGATGGCATAGTCAAGAAGGAAAATAACAATAAGCTTTATGGCTTGTAATAGTTACTCAGCTGTTTAAAAAACTAGCATGTTGGACTGCAGAATAGAGTGTGTTGTAAGAATGTAGGCTAAGGGAAAGCACTATGGATGTAGCTATTGAAATCTTTTATTTTATTAATTCAAATGTGCATTGTAGCACCATTTTACTGTTAGCTGGGAAAAATTCCTAAGGTTTTGTTTATGTAACAGAGACTTTCTCAGAAAACTATTTTTGCATGCTGAAGACTACCCTCTCTCTTTTTGGGAAGTCTTTATCAAACATTTTCTTTGCTTTTTAAAAAATGAGTGTAATTATATCAGATTTATCACTTTGTATGACTTTTAAAGCTCCTGTCAAAAAGAAATAAATATGCGTCATAAAAATATGAGTGTTTTGCAGTTAATTTCCCAATACATTCTCTTGGGAATGAAAAAAGTCTGTCGACATCTGGCTTTTCAAATCATCTTAACAAAGTAACATGTTTTCTTGGATTATCTTTTAATTAATAGCATCTCATCTTTACCACATATCAACTCATTCTAGCTTATTTACAAACTTAGCTGGCACATATCTGATATTAAAAAAATCTTATTAATATTTCTCATAACTCAGAGAACACAGGCAATGAGACAGCACAGCATGAAGAAAATGACATTGAGCAAAATACCACACGCAAGAAAAAAAATATGAGATTTAATGAAAGATACAGGTAAAAATATATCACCCAGTAAAAAATACCAATTTTCTTATGTTGTCTTAAAAAAACAATTTACCATTTTCAAGGAAAACTATCTATATAAAACTTATTCAGAAAGCTTGTGACATACAGAAAACTGAGGAAAGCAAATATAATAAAAATTGAACAAAAATTATGATTATGTTTCCTTCTATCAGAGCATTTATAATATCACAACACGTGTACAGTAAAGCAGAGCCCACTTCAATGACTGGGGAAAAGTAGCATTTGGTCAGAGTCATTACTTTGAAACTAAAGTCATTCATATGCCAGAGGGAATGGAAAGATTCATTTAGGAGGAAAAGCAGTTTAATTTCTATTTTAGACTTCTAGAAAGGGGTTAGCAAAAGGTCTTTTTCACCATTTTAGAGAATTAAGATGGTCTGATATAAAGCAATGGTAAAACGGGAATAAAAAAAAATAGATGATTCAGAACCAAAGCAAGGGAGTAGAGAAAACTTTTCATTTTAGTGTGTGTAATCTTAAGCCTTGTATATAAGTCAGGCAATCTGGTTGACAGCCCTGGAGTAGATTCCATGACACATCCTTGTTGGGTATCCCGTGGTTAAATTTGGAAGATTAAGCCTTGGAGACATTTTCTTATAATTGAAATCAAAGATTTTGGGTAGTCATATAAGCACAGTGTACTACTTTACCCCAGAATTTGCTGCTCTTTTAAACTAAATTCTTTTCACAAAACTTCTTTGTGTATGATATGGATATTTTTTCTCCTTTAATTTCAAAATCTTTTGAAAGTATTTATGCTTTCTATGTTCATTTGAAGTTCCCAAAGTACTACAATATGATTCCTCAAAGAGAAAAAAAATGAGTTTTATCTTTTAACCCAGTGCTTCTATTATCCTACATGAAGGGAAACAGTGTTTCCATTTCCACCTTGCTAGACAGAATAAGCCAAATAATAAATGCATCTGCAGAAACTGAGCTCACTCATGGTTCCATGTTCCAAGAACATTCTGGCTGGGTGTAGTGGCTCATGTCTGTAATTCTAGCACTTCAGGAGGTAGAGGCAGGAGGACTGCTTGAAGCCAGGAGTTCCAGACCACCCTGAGTAACATAGTGAGACACCGATGTCTACAAAACATTAAAAAGTTAGCCAGTGGTAGTGGTGCATGCCTGTAGTCCCAGCTACTCAGGAGATTGAGACAAGAGGATTACTTGAGTGAAAAGTTTGAGATTTCAGTGAGCTCTACATATGCCATTGCACTCCAGCCTGGGTGAAAGAGCCAGACCCTGTCTCAAAAAAAAAAAAAATTATTTTTTGCTTTTAATCTTTGCTCCTTCATAGACAGGTATCTTTAAAACTATTCTACACTATCACTGTAGTACATCTCTTTTACTCATTATTTTTGTGCAATGATATATTTTTAAAAGTGCCAATAAAATTAGGTGCTGTTAAAGATTAAAATGAAATGAAAATGAAACATTCCCACCACTCAGGTTGAGATGGAGAATGTACTAGTACATTAGAAGAGTTCTAATGTACTTTGTGTTCTGCCTTGGTCTCATCTTCCTCTCTTCCCCTCCCTCACTACTCTGAAATAGCTAGAATCCTCAATTGTGTTTATAATTCCCTTGAATTTCTTCTTCAGGAGAATATTTTTAGTATTTTACCTTTAAGTGTGATCATTGTTCTAGGTTTTTGGTAGATGGTCTTTAACAAGTAAAAAAATTCCCTTCTTTGTTAGACACACACATATAAATAAATCTGGATAAATGTGTGTATATAAATAATGTATCAAAAATATATACATGATATATGGAGGATCTATATTATATATCATATATTAAACATAAATATATCATATATCATATAAATATATCATATGATGAAGATATATGTATGTGTGTGTATGTATTTATGTATATTTGTAGAGATAGCGATAAAGACAGAATGCATATCCAGAAATGAATGGGTGCTCTATTTTATCAAATATTTTCCTACATTTATTGAGATAATCAGTAACTCTGGTAGATTATATAATCTATTTTCTTGCTTTCCAGAGATAAACTTCTTTTTAAAAAAAAAACACATTACTAGAATAAATACATTAATATTTTGTTTAGCCTTTTAGATAAACATTCATTATTGAGACTGGTCTGTAGATTTACTTTCTTGTATTTTCCTTGTTTGGTTTTATTTATGCCGGCCTTATTAAATAAGCTGAAAAATGCTACATTTTTATTCTTTGGAAGAGTTTATTAAAAAAAAATAGGATTATCTGTTCTTAGAACTCACCTATTAAACTCTTTGGACCTCATATTTCTTTATAAGAAAGAAGATATTTGCTATTGATTCTATTTCTTCTTGTGTTATAGTTATAAGACTACTCAGGTTTTCTCTTTCTCCTTGAGCCAATTTTGATAAGCACTATTTTTCTAGGAATACATTTATTTCATCCAAGGTTTTCAAAAGTATTTGCACAAAGTCGTAAATATCCTTTTATCTGTTGAATCCCTACGACATCTGTAGTTCTCTTTTTTCATTTGTAATAATGTTTTTCTTTTTCCATTTTTAAATCTGATAGAGGTTTGTCTCTTCTATTATTCTTCTTAAACTGCCATCATTTGATTTGGAGGATCCTCGCTATTACATCTTTATTTTCCATTTCATTACATTCTGGTCTTTGTAATTTTATTCTATTTATCTGTGTTAATCCTGCTGTTTTAAAATTTTAAGTTGAATGTATGTGTCATTAATTTTAAGCCTTTCTTCTGTTCTACATAAGCATTTACAACTATGAATTTCCTTTAATACTTTAACTAAAGCATCCCATAAATTTATAATGTACTATTTTATCATTCAGCTAATTACAGGTATAATTTTAGAATTTCTATATGTATATATTTTTCTTTTTTCTTATTAAGTGCTTCCTTATTGTATCAGATTAAATAACTTATATACTATTAACCATTTGAAATAACTGAAATTGGCTTTATATTCAACAGTATGTGTGTACGTGCACATATATAACTTTTCCATAGTGCTCAAAAACAAAAAAGTATTCTTTTTGGTTACATTATTGTGTATATGGCCATAAAGATCAAGCTTATTAACCATGCTGTTCAAACCTTTACTGATTTTTGGTACCCTTTATGTTGTAAGGTGGAAGTATTAAAACTCCTATCGACACTAAGATGTTGTTAATCTCTCTTTATGTTTTTCTCAATTTCCAATGTCCTATTTGATGATGTAAAAATGTTCAATAGCAAAAATATCTATTTAGTATGAACTGTTTAATATCACTGACCATCCCAAGACCACGATTACTTCTTTTTAACCATTAGACTTGTGTGAAATTAGAGAAACAGCCCTATGCTAAGAATGGTGATGCGACAGATAAGTTTAGAGAAGCCAGACAAGGAACCTAATCAACATACTTTAAGTATATACCATTATTTATTAGAAAACAAAGAGTTAGTTAAAATATACAGGAAAACATTAGTAATCTAGAACCAGGAAAGTAATCCAAGATATACATTCCTGAAACTAGTATGTCAATTAAGGTAGGGCCTGGTAGGCAATCCACAGGAATACATCTATTGCATGTGAGATCTCAGATTTCTGTGTCAAGGCAAGGAATGCTGATGACCAGTTACTATTAAATGAAGAAGGCTTAAATAATGTATTTTCAGGCAAGTTGAAGCTGAGGCACAAGGACAACAGCAGATTCTAACTTAATAAAATAGGCATAGAAGGAAAATACCTAAAAATGATACAAGCCATATATGACAGACCCATAGCCAACATCATACTGAATGGGGAAAAATTGAAAGCATTCCCACTTAGAACTGGAACCAGACAAGGATGCCCACTATCTCCACTTCTATTCAACATAGTGCTGGAAGTCCTGGCTACAGCAATCAGACAGGAAAGTGGAATTAAAGGTATCCAAATAGGGGCAAAAGAGATCAAAAGAGATCAAACTTTCACTGTTTGCTGATGATATGATATTATATTTAGAAAACCCCAAAGATTCAACCAAGAAACTCCTGGAACTGATAAATAAATTCAGTAAAGTCTCAGGATACAAAATCAATACATGGAAATCAGAAGCATTCATATACGCCAACAACAATCAAACTGAGAACCAAATCAAAGACTCAATTCCCTTCACAATAGCAACAAAGAAATTAAAGTACCTAGGAGTATACTTAACCAAGGAGGTAAAAGACCTCTACAGGGAGAACTACGAAACACTGAGGAAGGAAATAGCAGAGGATGTAAACAGATGGAAATCCATTCCATGCTCGTAGATCAGCAGACTCAACATCATTAAAATGTCTATACTACCCAAACTGATCTACAGATTCAGTGCAATACCTATTAAAATCCCATCAGCATTCTTCACAGATATAGAAAAAAATAATTTTACACTTCGTATGGAACCAAAGAAGACCCTGAATATCAAAAGCAATTCTAGGTAACAAAAACAAAATGGGAGGTATTAATATGCCAGATATCAAACTCTACTACAAAGCTGTAGTCATTAAAACAATCTGGTATTGGCACAAAAATAGGAATATTGACCAGTGGAACAGATCTGAGAATCCTGATATAAAACCATCCTCATATAGCCATCTAATCTTTGACAAAGCAGACAAAAACATATGCTGGGGAAAAGAATCCCTTTTCAATAAATGGTGCTGGGAAAACTGGATAGCCACTTGTAGAAGGCTAAAGCAGGACCCACACCTTTCACCTCTCACAAAAATCAACTCACGCTGGATAACAGACTTAAACCTAAGGTATGAAACTATTAGAATTCTAGAGGAAAATGTTGGAAACACTCTCCTAGACATCGGCCTAGGCAAAGAGTTTATGAAGAAGTCCCCAAAGGCAATCACAGCAGCAACAAAAATAAATAAATGGGACATGATCAAACTAAAAAGCTTCTGCACAGCCAAAGAAACAGTCA
>VSMD01071165.1:0-11285 GCA_008750895.1 Mirza zaza
TGTTTTGTTTGGCCTAATTTTGCTTTTCACTAAGTTAATAATTTACACCAAAAGAGTTCGGGTCGTATTCCTGTATTCTTAGGTAGGAACCCAAGGCACTGGAGTCATTGCTCCTGTTTAGTTAAGCAGAAATGGGCGTTCTTCCATAGGCAGGAGGAAATAAAATTAAATGACAGGTGGGGGCGAGGGCAGGATGTAGGGTGGCAAAGTTAGAAGGTAAATGAGAAAATGATTTACCCTGAAGGCAGACTGTTCTTGGGAGGGACACAGGCATGTGCCACTATGCCCGGCTAATTTTTTCTATATATATTAGTTGGCCAATTAATTTCTTTCTATTTATGGTAGAGACGGGGTCTTGCTCTTGCTCAGGCTGGTTTCTAACTCCTGACCTTGAGCAATCCACCCGCCTTGGCCTCCCAGAGTGCTAGGATTACAGGCGTGAGCCACCGCGCCTGGCCCTTCTGATGGTATTTTCAATAAACTTATTTTCTAGATAGGAGGTCATGATCTTTGATGTCTACATATCCTGAGGGCTTGATGTTAAAAGATTCTTTAATTGATTTAATTTTTTCAGTGAGAAGCTTTATAAGGACTTTATAAAAAAGACCTGTATCACTTTTAAGGAGATCTTTTTTTTTTTTTCCTTTTTTTTTAGTTGGTGATAAGTGCTAGGGAGATCTTTTTTATATGCTACTTAATCCAGGTGCATGGACTTTTCTGTTGTTATTTTAAAAAGATAAATCTGACGTTTTCCAAGTGGGGTAGAACTTAGGTTAAACATACCAACATAGGAGTCTTAGGACAGAGAAGATTAAAAGTTTCTGTGAACTTTGTCAGTAGATTTTGAATTACTCCATTTGCATATTTCATTGGTCTGGAAGACTTAGGGTGATATGCACCATGGAGATGCTGAAAATTTGGCCATGTGTTGCAAATAGACTGAAGTGTTTGACCAATGAAAGGAGTTTCCCAGTATCTCAGAAGCTCAGAAGAAAATCCCCAAGAAGGAATAAGAAGAGATTAAAAGTTGTCATAGCTAAAGACACAATCCACAAAGAAATTTGGTCATTTCTTTGACTTTTAACAGTGTACTGGAAAGGTGAACCAAATCTTTCATTTTCTCCTAGTAATGCTTTATGAAAATGTTGTTTAAATGATAAAGCCAAAGTTTACCCCTGACGTTTTGTATTATTAATATTACAGCTAATTTTAATAAGACCTTATAAACAAATTCATCCAATCTCAATCAGCTTTGACCACACAAGAAAAGATTTCTTTATACCTTTTATAATCTCTTACAATTTTTCCATTCTGTTTCTTCCTCTCTCTATGCCAACTCAGTTTATCTATTTTGTTTTGTTCCTTTATTCTTTCAGTTGAATTCAAGTTTTAAATGTTCTCTAAACTAGGCAAAGTTAATTTTTTACCAGAAATCACATTCTTATTTCTATTTTTTATAATCTTTTACACAAGAAAACACATTATTTTCTTTATACACTCTGCATGTAGAATTGTTTCTGTTCTTTTTTCTAGTATTAGTTACCATGTGTTAGTAGGAATTGTAAGTCTTAGTAACTTTAATTCATTGTGAAAACCTAAAAAGCTGAGAAGTTTAACTGTGGCTCACATACTAATAATTTATGAATATGCATTTTATAATTTTTAGAAGCATAGGTTTTGTAATGGAATAATCTTTTAATGTGAAAAAGCGTATTTACTAACATCTAAATATTTTTACCTCTGAAATAAGAAGCCTAAAATATTATATATAAGCTTAAATTCATATTTAGTAATTAATAACTTATATCTTACTTGGAAATGATCTATTTTTGGTGACTATCCATCATTTAATTTAGTTTAAAGTACCAAAAACAGTTGAAAAACATTTTTATGGAACTGTAATATGAAGCATACTTATTTTTATACATTCATTTATAAACTTTTAGTCCATTTATGTCTATTTCATATATTCATTGATAACAATTATGGTTGTATAGTCTCATGACATTAGACAAATCTAGCCATCATCTCCGGTTGAACTTATTATCAAGCAGGAAAGTATCATAAAAGCAATAAACTTAAAGTTCAGTATATGCATATTTTGCCGATAAGTCAGAAGACATAGTTGTTTTCATTAAACTAACAATATTTCATGAGTCATAGTGACCAAAATATTTACTCAAGTCACATAAATTTGAAAAATATTTGAGCGTATTTGTTTAATTTATTAGCATTCATTTACCTTTCAGTGAATTTTGTAGGCAGTTACAAGCGCATGTATAAATGTATACATTCATGTAGACCCAATATATAACTTAACATATGTACATGTGCATGCAACTAAAAGCCAAAGAAAATGAGGAATTAATTGTAGAGGAGAGTAGAACTTTATCCCAGAGAAGAGCCTGTCTACCCACAAGTCTTAGGGTTCCATGATGGAAAAGCAGTATCCTGACAAAAAAAATGGAATCTGTGGTGCCTTTTGACATCACTCATGAGACTGTTGGAAATTCAGGCTTCACCCCAGATCTCCTGAATCAAAATCTCCATTTGAACAATATCTCCAGTTCCTTATTGTACACATTAAAGTTTGAGAAGTACCTTTTAACTCAGCATGACTTTCTATCTGGAATATTTATACAACTAATCCTCTGTGATGTAAATGTAGCACTGAAAAATGTAGATGTTTGTTGGTGTCTTGAACTTTACACCTTGTCATGCAGAAAACTATAGTGTCTACACTGGTTTTGTGGATCTTATGTCATCCTCCCTCCTCAGAGTTAGAGAATACATTAGAGAATATTTTTGTGTTAAAAACTATCCTTTCAAACAATAGCAGTCACTCATAGGAGTGAGAACCAGTACTCTCCCTTTCTCACTTCACCTAGGGTCACATTCAGAACTCTTCCCACCACGAGCATGTTGTAAATAAATGTTTTTCTTTCAGGGACCATTGACTTTCAGGGATGTGATCATAGAATTTTCCCGAGAAGAGTGGGCATGCCTGGACCCTGCCCAGAAGAGTTTGTATAGGGATGTGATGTTAGAGAACTACAGAAACCTGTTCTCCCTGGGTGAGGATAAATTCAATACACAATTTCTATTCCACATGAAGGATTTTGTATCCTTCCCTTTTAGAATGATTTCTGGGAGTTCCTCTTGTATGTGAAAGACTTTCATATCCTTGTTTCTGAGCAAAACTTTGGGATTTGTTAGTATAGGAAAAGACTCTTCAGGATGTTTTATGTTGACATTAGTCTTAACCTTTATAGAGTTGATCTGTATCCTTCACTCTAGATTAGTGGTAATTTCAGAAATGTAGTGGCATAAAATATTGTCACACACACTGTTAAAACCTGTTTCCACCATCCATTTTTAATTCACTACTACGGGGTAGTAGTGATCTAAGGACCCACAAATTTTAGTAGTAGATCTAAGGACCCACAAATTTTAAAAACTTCCTAAATATTCTCAAGATTCTATCATAAAATGATACTTACTGGTTAATTTTCTAAAATCTTCCATAGCATTTTTTCTTCTCTACACTGAGGACAGTACTAGATTGGTAATTCAAGAATACCAGCAAGAGTGATATAAGTTTTTTCTAATAAAACAGGTCTTGTCGTCTCTAAGGCAGACCTGATCCTCTGTCTGGAGCAAAGGAAAGAACCCGGGAGTGTGAAGAGACATGAGACAGTAGCAAAATACCGAGGTAAGTGGAAGTGAGGGAAGGAGATGACACAGGTGAGAGGTCCAAAGGTCAAGGAGGAAGCCAGACCTTAAAATGTGTTTGGGAAACTCTGCTCCAATGCAAAGGGTTTCGGAGCAGCCTGTGTTTCTTTGTCTTGTTCTTGCATATGGGCATCTGTGTTCCTTGTTCTTAAATATCTAAGGACTTGAGTTTCCCTTCAGTGATCTTCCTTTGAGGTTACAGTGAAAACCCAAGTCTCATTCATGGCTTATAGGGGACTGCAGGATCTGACTGCTCTTCCACTGCTACTCAGGACATGGGAATATCTATGTATGTTTTGAGAAACTCTATGTTAAACCATTTTTTAATTTCCCTTTTGCATCATATCTGAAATGTGTGAATGTAGTGGTGATATTGGTATTTGGTTTAGAAATTCCATAACATCACAAGCAGAGGTTGTATGTTTTCTGCTTTATGGTTTCCTATCTTGTGGAAGTATAACATGTGATTCTGTAGAAATTCATTCTCGGTAACATTATCAAACACTAAGTATCTTCCTAAATACAATAAAATGTAATGTTATTTTACTTCTAAATTCTGTTT
The DNA here is from genome assembly GCA_008750895.1 of Mirza zaza. Lineage (NCBI taxonomy): Eukaryota > Metazoa > Chordata > Mammalia > Primates > Cheirogaleidae > Mirza > Mirza zaza. The sequence goes on from VSMD01071165.1 coordinate 4,295, forward strand.
CTAGCATGAACTGTGAATAATAATTTAAAGACTGGGCCAGGCGCGGTGGCTCACGCCTGTAATCCTAGCACTCTGGGAGGCCGAGGTGGGCGGATTGCTTGAGGTCAGGAGTTCGAATCCAGCCGGAGCAAGAGTGAGACCCCCATCTCTACTATAAATAGAAATAAATTAATTGGCCAACTAATATATATAGAAAAAATTAGCCAGGGATGGTGGAGCATGTCTGTAGTCCCAGCTACTCTGGAGGCTGAGTCAAGAGGATCACCTGAGCCCAGGAGTTTGAGGTTGCTGTGAGCTAGGTTGACACTAGGGCAGTCACTGTAGCCTGGGCAACAAAGTGACACTCTGTCTCAAAAAAAAGAAAAAAAAAAGATCGTTAGGCCAAATTTCTCATGTTTAATATAGTTTAACATACTCCCTCCATTTCTTAAGTATACTGTTATTGGGAAGCTTAGAACATTGTCGAGCATGTGTCAAACTTCCACTTATTTGTTTACATTTTATGATTTTCTCTTGTTTACTATGAAGCTCACTGGGACTGTGCTATTCATATTAGGATGTGTTTATAGATATATCCATACATGTAAATATGTGTATAGGTATGTTTGTGTGTGTGACATGGACTTTTTTCACAAATAAAAGTATAATTATGTAATTAATATATACAATGTAATGACTCGATATGTGTATACATTTTAAAATGATTAAATCAATCAAGTTAGCATATCTAAGACTTCAGTTTGTTTCTTTTTGTTTGTGAGAACACATAAGGTGTACTGTCAGCAAATTTTAAGATAGAAACCATTATTATCAGCTACAGTCAGAATGCTATACATTAGATCCACAAAACTGATTCATCTTATAACTGAAAGTTTGTTTCCTTTGAACAACATCTCCATTTTTCCCCACCTCAGGCCCTGGTAACCACCTCTGTACTTTCTGCTTCTATGAATACAACCTTTTGGGTTCCCCATGTGAGGGAGATCATGCAGTATTTGTCTTTCTGTCCCTGGCTTATTTCAGTTACCATAATGTCCTCCATGTACATTTATATTCTTGGACTGACTGAAAAATGTTTTTTATAACCAAATTATCTATTGCATATATATATATAATATTTTCTTTGTTCATTCAGCAATCCGAAACATTTAGGTTGTTTCCATATGTTTACAATCATGAATAATGCTGTAATTAACATGGGAGTGCAGGTATTATTATTTATTTGAGACACTGATTTTATTTCCTTTGTTTATATACATAGAAGTGAGGTTGCTGAATTGTATGGTAGCTGTATTGTCTTCTTTTTTCTTTTTTTAAAAGAACTTCCATGCTTGTTTTCATAATCTATCAATTTACAATACATCATTAGTGTACAGGATTTCTTTTTCTTCATACCCTTGTCAAAACTTGTCTTTTTTTGATATTAGCCATCCTAACAGGTATGATCTAATATTGCATCATAATTTGGATTTGCAATTCCCTGATGATTGGTGATGTTGAGTACATTTTCACATACCTGTTGGCCATTTCTATGTTTTTATTGGGAAAATATCTATTCAATCCTATGCCTAGTTTTCAATGAGTTGTTATCATTGCTTTTTCTTTTGATTTGTATGAGTTTCTAATCTAATTTGGATATTAACCTCTTGTAAGGTATGTGGTTTTCAAATGTTTTCTCCCATTCCTTAACTTTTCTTATTTCGTTGTTTGCTATGCAGAAGGTTTTTAGTTTGATGTAGTCCAACTTATTTATATTTGCTTTTGTTTTTACACTTTTGATGTTATATCCAAAAAATCCATTATCAACATTAATATGAAGGTTTTTCATATGTTTTCTTTTCATATTTTTAAGAATTCATGTCATATTCAAGTCTTTATTTTGAGTTAATCTTGTGGGATGCTATAGGAAAAGTTGGTCTTATTTTATTCTTTTGCTTGTGGATGTCCAGTTTTTCTAGCACCAATTTTTGAAGAGACTATACGTTCTTCATTGTAATTCTTACTGTTCTTGCAAAGATTAGCTTGCCTAGTATGCATGGATCCATTTCTGAGCTCTCTATTTTTTTCCATTGGTTGTTGTGTCATATTTAATGTACATACTGTCATTTTTTTCATACCATCATGTTTTATTAGTGCATTTTTGAAATATGGTTTGAAATCAGAAAGTATCATGCTCCTACCTTTGTTCTTCCTCAAGATTACTTTGGTTATTCAAAGTCTATTGTCTTTCCATAAAAATGTTAGAATTTTTTTGGAAACTTCTCTTGGAATTTTTTTTTTTTTGAGACAGAGTCTCACTGTGTTGCCTGGGCTAGAGTGCCGTGGCGTCAGCCTAGCTCACAGCAACCTCCAACTCCTTGGCTCAAGGGATCCTCCTACCTCAGCCTCCCAAGTAGCTGGGATTACAGGTACGCATCATGGTGTGCGACTAATTGTTTTTATTTTTATTTTTATTTTTTTAGTTGTTTGGCTAATTCCGTTGGAATTTTGACAGGGAGTTTATTGAAGCTATAGATCACTTTGGTTAATGTAGTACTTTAACAATATTTGTTCTTCCAAACCATAAACGTGGGCTATTTTTACATTTATTTGTGCCTTCTATTTCTCTCATCAGTATCTTATATTTTTCAGTCTAAAGCCTTTTCACCTCCTTGGCTAAATTTATTGCTAAAAATTTAATATCTTGATACTTTTATCAATGCGATTTTTTGTTTTACTTTTTTATTAGGTTGTTGTTAATGTATGAAAGCACTGACATATGTATGTTAATTTGATATTCTGACCATTTATTGAGTGAATATTTTACTTTTAAATTTTTCTTTTAGTCTGGGCGCGGTGGCTCATGCCTGTAATCCTAGCACTCTGGGTGGCCGAGGCAGGCGGCGGATTGCTCGTGGTCAGGATTTGAAAACCAGCATTCATATGATTTTTAAACTGCTTTTTCTTTTTCTGTAAAATATGACATTGAGAATTTTAAGGGTATTGAATTGAATTTGTAGATCATTTAGGGCAGTAGAGACATATTTACAGAAGTAAGTCTTCCAACTCTTGAACAAAAGCATTCTCAAGAATGTGTCATTTAGTTTCCACTTATTTGTGGATTTTCTGGCTTGCCTTCTGTTATTAATTTCTAATTTTATTCCATTTAGATTGGTCACAAAAAATACTGTGTTTCCCCGGAAATAAGACAGGGTCTTATATTTATTTTTCCTCAAGAAGACACCCTAGGGCTTATTTTCAGGGGATGTGTTATTTTCTCTGAGCTCAGTAGGAGACTGCTTGCTGAAGCCTTCCCCCTATCCCCTGGTGTTTGTGGGGGTGAGAGAGGCCTACAGTGCTGAGTAAAATGGCAGCCACAGCTTTCCTTCTTCCCCCTGGAGACACACAATACTAAAGCGGAGCATCCCACTCCTCACTTCACTGAGGAGACTTTCCCCTCAAAGCCTCAGCTTGCAGGACGCACAGGATGGCCGGGACCTGACAGCGAGAGCCAACCTTGTTGGTGGGGGTGCTCGCACCTTTCCGGTCACCTCTGGGATAGGAGCTGTCACGATGGGGCAGATGAGAAGGGCTGCTCATCTTCTTTACCTCTCCATGACAAAATGCATGGGTTGTGCAGATTTGCTGTGTAGCCACGCCCATCACTAGATCTTATTTTCAGGGTAGGGCTTCTATTGCGCAAATGCTTAGAAATCCTGCTAGGGCTTATTTTATGGGTAGGTCTTATTTTTGGGGAAACATGGTAGTCTTTAAGATTTTACTTTTTGAAAGTTTGTAAAGAATTGTTTAGTGTCCTAACAGGTGTTGAATCCAGAACCCTGTCCTTTGAGCTATTGAAAAGATTGTGTATTGTGCTGTTGTGTGGAGTATTCTTTGAATATCTATTAGATATACTTGTATTTTTTTAGTCTTTTTGAGACAAGGTCTCGCTCTACGGCCCAGGCTAGAGAACTGTGGTGTCAGCCTAGCTCACAGCAACCTCAAACTCTTGGGCTCAAGCAATCCTTTTGCCAGACTCCTGAGTCGCTGGGAATGCAGGCATGTGCCACCATACCCAGCTAATTTTTTTTATTTATTTTAGTTGGCCAATTAATTTCTTTCTATTTTAGTAGAGATGGGGTCTCTTGGTCAGGGTGGTTTTGAACTACTGACCTGAGCAATCCGCCTGCCTCGGCCTCCCAGAGTGTTAGGATTACAGGCATGAGCCACCGCGCCTGGCCAGATATACTTGTTTTATAGTGCTTTCGAGTTTTCTGTTCCTTTATTAATATTCTGTGTTGCATTAGTATTCGTAACCAAAAGTACGGTATTGAATTATCATAACATTATTATATTGCTATGTGTTTCTTTATGCAGTTTTGTCAGTGTTTCCTTTACATATTTTGCAACTCTGATCTTATACAGATATATATATAACATTATAAATATAAATATAGAAAATAAATGATTGGTTCTCAGTGAATGAATAATTTTTTATTATTTAATATTCTTGTTTGTCTTTTTTGACAAGTTTTTCTTAAAATATATTTTATCATATAGGACAGGTTTTGCCTCAGAATATATTGTGCCTAATTGTCACCTCCCCTGCTCTCATTGGACTAACATTTGCTTGGAATGTCTTTTTCTGTCTTCCCAATCTTAGTCTATTTTTGTCATTTGATTGATGATGAGTCTCTCGCAGACAATATAGAGTTACTTTGTTTTATTTTCTTATATTCCTATATTTATTCAATTTGTCTTTTGTTTGTGAAGTTCAGCTCATGAATATTTATATAATTTTCTGAAATGGAAGGAGTTATTATTAATATTTTGATTCTTGTAGCTATTTTGCCCCGTTTTTCTCTCTTTGTGTCTCATTGTGTTTTGTAGTGTCTTGCTTTGACTTATTTCTTATTATTTTAGTGTATTTCTATAGGTATTTTGGTTACCACCGTGATTATACAATACTTCTTATAGTTATAAGAATATATTTAAACTGGCAACATTTTAATTTTAGTTGTATATTAAAATTTTTTGTCATTACCTGTTCCCTCAACTGTGTTACTGATATCACCAGTTATATCTTTTTACATTGTACCCCTTAACAGAAGTTTAGTGATATTTTTATGTTTTTGTCTTCCAGTTTTAGAGCAGGACTAAAAGTGTTTTCTGTACCATCAGTATAATACTACAGAATTTTACCTAAGTGAACCTATGTATTTTTCCAAGAGAGTTGTTTATTTTTATATGAGTTTGTTTTGTTTTCTGGCATTTTTTATTTTCAATGCAAGGGGCTCTCTTTAGCATGTTTTTGTGGGGCAGGTCTATTGGTGATAAACTTTTTCAGAATAACTATCTTGTAAGTCTTTATTTTTCTTTATTTAAATGGGCAGTTTTGCTTGATATAGTGTTTCTGCTTTGAAATTTTTATTCTTTTACCAAGTGACACATTATTTTTATCCTGCTGCTTTGAAGATTCTCTTCTTGTGTGAGGCTTACAAAACTTTGCTTATAATCTACCTTGTGATGGGTTCCTTGGTGTTTTTGCAGCTGAAGTATGTTGAGCTTCTTGATTTTTTATGTCTTTATTCTTACATTAGAAAATGTCTCAGTAATTTATTTTATCATATGCTTCAGCTACACAATTTCATTTGTTTCTCTTTATGATTTTATTTTTCATTGATATTCTCATTTTCCTGATTTCATTTAGCAGTCAGTATTGTTCCCATTTTACTCATTAAGCATAATTCACATTATTTTATTTTATTTTATTTTATTATTTTATTTATTTTATTTTAGTTTTTCTTTAATTTTAGAGGCACAGGCTTGCTGTGTTAGCGTGGCTTGAGTGCAGGGCGATCATGATAGCTCACTGCAACCTCAAATTTCTGGGCTGAAGCAATTCTCCTGCCTCAGCCTCCCTAGTAGCTGGGACTACCAGTGTGCCCCACCATGCCAGCTAAATTTTCTATTCTTAGTAGAGATAGCATCTCATTCTTGTTCAGGCTTATCTCAAACTCCCAACCTGAGGCGATTCTCTCACCTTGGCCTGCAAGAGTGCTACGTTTGGAGGTGTGAGCCACTTGGCCCAGCCCACATGTTTATTTTTATTTTTCTCAGGTAATTTATTCATTTCCATTCCTTTGTGGTTTATTTCTTATTATTCTGCTTCATTGATTGACTATGGTACCCTGATATTTTGTATGTGTTGTAATCTTTGCTAGAGATTTGAGGATTAACAGAAAGCCAGCTTTTACAAACTTTATCAAGTGGTGTTCTCTTGGGAAACTCTGAAAGCAATTGACTGCACTAGAGATACAAGAAGCCTCAAATCTGTTCTCATGATATTTCTTCTGTGGAATTTTGTGTTTATTTTCCAGTAAAATCAATTTTGCCACATTTCCTTGGAAAAGCCTGTCATTATTTGCTATACCTGTTCCCTGGCTGTGGTATTCCAGTCCCTCTGTTGCCATAACAATCGTTTCCCTTTGGTTTCAGAATACCCAGTCTGTCCTTCAAATGCTAGCACTATTCTTTCATCCACTGTGTGTTAGGGTACATAGAAAACAGTCTTTGTAATGGCCCCAAAAGACAGAAGGATGGTTATAACTATCACTATTTTCTTTCTCGCTTCAGGGAGAAACTGGGGTTTAGGAATTTACTTTTTTTTTATTATTATTATTTTTTATTTCAGCATATTATGGGGGTACAGATTTTAAGGTTTCAATAAATGCCCTTTCCCCCCTACCCCCACAAGTCTGAGTTTCCAGCATGACCATCCCCCAGATGGTGCACATCTCACTCATTATGTATGTATATACCCACCCCCCTCCCCCCTGCCCAATACCCTATTACTGTAGTACCTATGTGTCCACTTAGGTGCTGCTCAGTTAATACCAGTTTGCTGGTGAATATATGTGGTGCTTGTTTTTCTATTCTTGGGATACTTCACTTAGTAGTATGGGTTCCAGCTCTAACCAGGAAAATATAAGATGTGCTATATCACCGTTGT